>JACEIK010009297.1:31082-53103 GCA_018107945.1 Datura stramonium
ATTCTTTATTATGGTTATTTTTATGCTTGATCACCATGAAAACATACATGTTAAGCTAGGTAAAAGATTGAGAGAGTAACCCTATGCTAGAACAAGAGAATGTAGGGAACAAGTTCTTATCTTACGATAGGATTCGCGGTTAGGATAGAAATTATACCTAATTTTTCTTGCTTGGTTGATAAAACAGGATGATAGCAAGACACCGGCTTAGAATTGTCATTCCAGCACTCGTAGAAAGTTAGGTTAAATAATTAGAGGTACGAAAGTCCCTAATCAAGAGCACAAACCCCGTAAACTACATCCATGTAGTTGAATGTCCCACGAACTAGGATGTCACATTCCCGCTCAACGATGTAGTTGTGAAGCTAGTTTGTCCTGTTTAGAGGCTCGAGAGACCATGAACATCACATTTTCCAAATATGTGAGACAACAATTGATAATTTCGTACGTGAACCATTACAAAGTGTAGCATTGCATGATTATCCGGCCTTAGCTCTAGTTGCTTTTTATATTGTTTTCAAATTGTTCTGTGACCACCCCAAAACTTAATTATAATTTACCGAAAACTTCTATAATCAACACTTGTAAAGGTTAATCTCATACTTGAACTTCATAATTTGCTTAATTGGTCCAGTCCCTGTGGGTTTGACATCCGGATCTTGAAAAGGGCCACTGTATTACTTGTATGACCGCGTACGCTTGCGTGTGCGCTGGAGCGTGAACAAGTTTTTGGCGCCGTTGTCGCGAACTGGCAAAGTTTAGTAAATTTTTCTATTTTTGTGTGATTTTTAATTTCCTTAAGTGTTGAGAAACTTGGTCTTAGTCTGATATATTGCAGGTGACAGGTTGTCCTTGGTCTTAGTCTGATATATTGCAGGTGACAGGTTGTCCTGCAGCTGGCAAGGAATAGAGAGCTAGTGGACCCGCTTGAACCTCGAACGTCAAATTCATTCACGCCGGAGGGAAGCTCTAGAGAAAAAGCTAAAGAGACTTCAGGAGAGGTTACAACAACACTATAGGTAGGACAAGCGAAGTTGTTACCTAAAAATCATGGCAGCCCGACCAGTTCGCGAAGTGGCGATCCCACTAGCAACAAATGTGACTTGTAGTATCCGCAAACCGGAACCTGAAGGGAACTTGAAACAGAAATAGAATATGGTGCAGCTGTTACATTCTAGTGGTCAGTCTGATGACTCATGAGGACCCACAACAGCACTTACAGAACTTCCTTGGGAGATTAGTGACACGTTCGTCCCCAATGAAGTGTCCACAGATTATGTTCGAATTACCCTCTTCCCATTCTCATTGTTGGGGGAGGCAAAGAGGTGGTTGGAATCCGAGACACCGAACTCCATAACTTCTGGGATGATTTGGCAAAGAAGTTCCTTATCAGATTTTCCCTTCAGGTAAGACTGCCAAACTCAGGAGTGAAATATTGCTTCAAGAAGAGGCCGGAGGAGAACTTGTATTTGGCTTGGGAGAGATTCAAGCCTGGTTCGAGAGACCTGCCCCCATCATCAACAGTCCAATGAAGTCCTAGCCCATACCTTTGTATAAATTCTAGACCCACACACAAAAATTTTAATAGACTCTGCATCGGGTGGGCAAGCCTTAGAGAAGACTTATGATGAGCTGTACACTTTGTTGAATAGGATTGCTCATGGAAATCTAGAGTGGCACAGCGAGTCATCGAAAGGGGCAGGAAAGAGATTAGCAGGGCTGATAGAGATAGATGCTGTAAATGCCTTGGGCGGCACAGCTAGCATCATTTCAGCATCAGATGAAGATTCAGTTCAATAAACTGAAAAGGAACCAACAACAAGGACAGGTAAATGCAGTTCAGCAAGCTCCGAGTTGGTGTGAAATCTATGGCAATAATGGGCACAATGCAGAATCATGCGGGGCAAATCCTGAATCGGACAATTTTGTTGGGAATGTTCAGAGGATCAATCAGAATTTTGTGAACAGTTACAACAAGAATTGGCAGAGCCACCCGAATTTTTCTTGGGGTGGAAATCAAAGGCAAAGGTCAGCAACTCAAACAACAGCAGTATCAGCAGCAGAACAGGCAGAATGATGGCTAGTTGAGAAGCAACATTAAGGAGACGTTGCAGAAGATTATGGAGATTAAGACCCAATTAGCAGAGAATCAGGCGAGGATGGCATCAGACTTGAAAAATTAGTAGTTGGCCACCCGGCACTAGAGAAGCAGATGAGTCAAATAGTAGCTGCTCACCACACTAGATCGCAGGGAGGATTACCTCATGACACAGACCCAAACCCTCGACAGGTCAATGCCATTAGTCTGAGGAGTGGAAAGAAATTAGCTGATGCAACACCGAAAGAGAGGAGAAATGAGGTGTAGTCAGAGTTGCTAGAAAGGGACCATCCACTGAAGAAGGAGAGAATCAGAGTGTTGTGCAACAAAATGCAAAATCATCATTGCAGTCAGCACAAAGACTACCACCACCATTTCCGCAAAGACTCAAAAAGAGCAAGGAGGAGGAATGTTTAAATGTTTCCTGATATTTTCAAAGAACTTCACATAAATTCTGCCTTCAAGGTGATGTTTGCAGGGAATTCTCATATGCTAAATAATGAAAGATATGGTGGCCAACAAAGTCAGATTGGTGGATGTTCAAATAGTAGCACCGACCGAGGAGTGCATCCATAGGGTAATGAGCAAGATACCTAAAAGCTTCAAATACCCAGGGAGTTTTTACCCTCCCCATACAAATTGGTAAAGCTGAGGTGATAAGAGCTTGTGTGATTTAGGGGCAGTAGTTAATCTAATGCCCCTATCCTTGTTTAACACCTTGTGGTTAAATAACCGAGACCAACACAGTTGATGCTGCAACTGGAAGACAAGTCGCGAGTGGCACTAGATGGAATAACGAGGACCTTTCATCAAAGTGGGTAAGTTGATTATACCCTTGGATTTCATTATATTGATTTTGAAGTTGATGACAAGGTACCCCTGATCTTGGATGGCCATTTTTGGCCACTGGAGGAAAGATATTAATGTAAGAGCAGGGACCTGAAAATGAGGGTCGATGATGAAGAAGAACTCTACGGGTTTGCTACAGATATTAACCCACCCACACATTACAGAGACCTTTGTAAGTTTAGTGTGTTCTCAAAGGCTAAGTGTGGGGTGGCAGATTCAACAGGACTACGGCCATAAGAGATGATTAGTTTTCAGCCGGAATTTGATAAAGGGTCAGTTGAGGAAGGAGCTGGAGGAAGAGAGGACGAGAGTGGCGGTTGTTCCCTCGAAAAACAAAAGGAGAAGAAGATGGTTCTCCAAAGGGAACACAGGTATGAGGATGTCCTGAAAAGGATAGTCCACGTCGTGCCGTGACGTAAAATTAGGCGCTTCTTGGGAGGCAACCAAAGGGTACCACAAGTACAATTTTAATTGCTTTTATTTGTATTGATTTTGTTTATTTTCATCTTGTTGTTGTTTTTTGTGGCTAATTAAGCATAGATGGAGGGGAAGTCTGGAGCCCCTTGGAGGAGGAAGCTATAGAAGCATGAAAGAGGGAAGTGTGGGTCGAATACCCACTTGCTCAAAATGAAGATAAACATAAAGTTTTAGACATGCCTAGAGGCCCCAGGGAGTATTTCTAACCCTTTTTTTGAATTTTAATTGGATGCTTTGAGGACATAGCATGATTAACGTATGGGGTGAGGGAAATTTTAAAAAAAATTATGCTTAATGATTTCGGGTGAATTTAGTGCTCTATAGGCATTGGTTAAAATTTTTGAGTTAAGCATGATTCACCAACCCGTTGGTTTTTATTTTCAATTCTTTCGATGGGGGGCTTGAACCGAAGAATAAAAAATTTTCTGTCTGTACATACTCTTAGTCATACTAGGGACTATTCCCGACGATGGATGGATGGCGACCATCTTGAGGGAAAATTAGTCAATAGGTTTTGGTTTTTGAACCCGTAGCTAATTAATGGTTTTATGTTCTTGTTATGTTGTATACATGATTATGAGATGCAAGTGTGGTTAGTGTTGAAGCATGTGAGAAGTTGTATAACTCTGTTTGAGACACTTAGGCTCTTGAATGTGACTCTATGTGCTTAAACCATAATTTTGAATTCTTGTGATTAGCTGAGTAAGAGTCTGATGAATTTGTCTTGAATTGAGCATGTTTTGTGAGTGTAAGGTTTTTGAATATTTCATGCTATTGTGTAGTGTCTAGAACTTGCCAGGTGCGTATACAAAATGAAATGAGGAATGTCGATTGTAGGAGATGATTTAGGCATTTCTTTGAATGAACCTAATTTTTTTATCCTCGCTTCACCTACCTTGAATGTCTGATCCTTGTTAGCCCCATTGACCCTTAAGCCTATTATTTGGCATACAACATAAGTTTAATCATTTTCTTTCAATAGCTTTGAATCTGATCCAAAACTCCTAAGCGCTTAAGTGAAAACATCCAAACATAAAGGAGTAAGAATTGCCAAAAGAAGGAAAATACTGGTTGTGGGATTTGAGGAAAGGATTAGAGGTGCACGTGTTTGAGAATGTTGGAGTATTAATAGGGAGTAAGAGAACAAATAAATGAAAAGTTTTAAGTACTCCTTACTAATAAGCTAAGTATGCTTAAAGAAATGGGAAACAAAAGAGGAAATTTAAGATTGAAAAGAATGAGGGAGAAGAGAAGAGATGCCCGTAATGAATGTATGATGTATTAAAAGCGCTTAGGGAAGATAGTCACTGTTATTATCCATAAGAGTACCTACCTGCCCTTAGCTCACATTACAACCCAATAAGTCCTACTTGATCTTACGTTAAAACATCCTTAAATTAGTGGAGTAAACCACTAAGGGCAAGCTTATGGGTCAATACACGTGGCATGTGAATTCTTTGTGAGAGTGAGTGTTACACTGTAAATTCTCTGAAATATTGCCATTGGCCTATTCGCGTGTTGGTTAAGCGTATTTGAAAGCCATACATGCTAGAAAAGGCCCGGGAAAAGATCGGACGAGAAACCCACGGAACCATCACGGAAGGAGCCGGGCAGAGCTTCCGTGATGGCAGCGTGTTCACGGAGGTGGAGCTCTCCGTGTTGGCCTGTGGACACGTTGGGCCTGTCCAGGACCAAGTATATAAAGCCTCCACTTTGGTTTAATTCAATATATATCCTAAATTTCCAGAGAACCCGAGAGAGAGAACAGGGGAAAACGCAAAGTAATAGAAATTATCGCTCGATTACGCCGTCAAACGTAGTCCAAACTAAACCAACCTCAGAATTCCGAGGTATTTAGCAGCAGGAGCATTCCTACGGATTTAGTTTTCATGAAATTCGGTCGACAAATTATCGTGCTACCGTGCTAAGGTAAGTGGAATTGCTCCAAATTAGTGTCAATGTGCTCCTAGCCTTAAAGTGAATACTTCTCCTTCTGGACTTTCGAAAATAGCAAAGTTTGACCGTCTTTCAATAAGCCAAAGTTTGGGCTATAAATATATCGAAAGTGACGTTTTCTTTCAGAATATTGGTGTATTTAGTCCTATTTGACATATGTGATTACAGTTGGGAGAAATAGTTGAGTACTGACTCGCTTCGTCCGTTAGTCTGATAACCCGGAGGTTAAGGTGTATGTAAAGCCCGTTCTTCGGCAAAGTAGTAGCTTGGGCCTTGTATATCATAGTAGACCCGCAATAGAACCCTGAAGTTGAATATTGAGTATTGTGCAAGTTCAGTAAGTCTGGTTGCGTTGTTATATCGTACTTAGTCCGAAAGGTAGAAGCACAGCCAAATGGCGAGTTAGCATTCCAGACTCAGTATAGCCAGTATGTGATTAGCAAGCATGTTTTTTAGAATAATATGACAGATATTCGGAATAAGAGTTAGTAAAGTAAAATCAGATAGACAGATAGTATCCTGGCTACAGATTAGCCATATAGACAGATGATATCTTAGCTACAGATTAGCCATACAGACAGATAGTATCTAGCTAGATTAGCCATGCAGTTAGATAAAGATCACAGATTCCAAGATAAAAGCAAGAGTGAGAATCAATATAAGACAGAAAGAGATCAGAATAAGAAATCAGAATTCAGATAGTATTTTTCAGTTAAACATGCTTGCTATATATGTGCTTATTGTTTGTTCAGACTTGGTTGTGTCGTGAGGGCCCTTGAGCGTCCTCGCGCCTGGTTGGTAACGTGTTGCACACCGAGCGGGTGGGCTTACGTCACTCCAAGGAGTGGCATGCCGTCCCCCAGTTTGGACGAAGATGGATGAAGCTTCCCCCATATCGTTAGATCAGCATTACAGTATAGAAAAGCTCCTGTTGTGCGCTAGCGCCTAGGGACCAGATTCAGATACAGTTTCAGTTGCTGCATACAGTGGTGAGTCCTCCGGACTCAGACACGGTTTTTTATATCAGAGGCTATGGCCTGAGGCGGAGACCTAGCTGGCAGAGGTGCTCGTAGTTAGCAGATGAGTGGAGTGACTTATTTGGCTGGTTTTGACCCGGTAGGGGTACATAGATTGTTTGCTTGCTTGGCGCCATCCGGCTTATGGGGGTTGGTATTGGCTCTGCTTGCTATATATATGTATTTATGCTATATATTAGTTAATAGACAGCAGATTGCCATGACGACAGGTAAGCTCCTACCCTATCACAGTACAGAAAAACCTGATTTCAGTTTTATATCGGCTCTTACAGATTCAGTTATCTCCTGCTATTCAGAATTGCTAGTTATGTTATTTGTATTCATTTTTATTCAGTTTTTGCATACTCAGCACTGTTGGTACTGACGCCCATTAAGTGCTGCATTACTTGGGCTCGGTAGGTACCATAGACGAGGAGGCGATCCCCCGTGATTCCAGCCAGCTAGAGTCATCAGCTCCTGTCATCCGGAGCTTGATATTCTGAGGTGTGTTCATTTTTGTTGTACAATATGGCTAGGCCGGGCCCCGTCCCGACCATTATATCAGTACTCATAGAGGATTGCAGATTGTATTTATTCACCTCCCTGTGGTTAGTTGTGCCGGGCCGCAAGCCGTGCCTTTGTTCAGTTGTTTAGCATTCTTGATTATGATTGGCCGGGGCCATAGATAGCAGTGGTGACCTTGCCGGTCACGTAGTTATTCAGTATTCTCTATGTTGAGTTTCAGATGACTAGACAGCATGGTGGCCTCCTGGCCCGGCATAGGTTCTCACAGTGAGTATGTCTCTGGTTAGCTGTTATTACATACATAAAGCTTATAGGCCCAGTCGGTTGGAGGCTGTGTTTACAGCCGTTATAGCCCGTTGTTTCTAGAAATCTGAGTTAGAGCTAGCCAGCTACCAGATGTGCTTAGGCTCGCCAGTTAGCAGTCCAGGTCCTATTAGGGCAATTGTACAGTCATACCCCAAGGTGGGGCGTGACAAAACTTGGTATCATAGAGCAGGTTGTGTCCCAGGGAGTCTGCAATTCTGTGCTAAGTAGAGTCTGTCTATGGATGTGTTGTGCACCACATACTATAGGCAGGAGGCTTTATAATGATAGATTTAAGCTACTCTTCTTCATTCAGTCGTGTTATAGACAGGCCAAAGATTGGCTTGAGTCCCTAAAACTTATCATATTCTTTACTACAAATAAGAATGGCAGACCAGCGTCACCCTGCCACCGGCAGAAGATTAGACACAGCAGCAGGAGAAGGCACCAGCAGGATGCCTCAGTTTCACACAGAGTCAGCCTGATCAGAGGGCGATATAGAGGCTTCATCACAGCCCTCTCAGCAATCCCCATCACATCGTGAGCCGGCATAACGACACTGCCTCGATGTTCCTGTACCTTCGCCATCAGACTCAGGAAGTTCGTAGTGCTGTGGTTGTGTTGGCACAAATGATGGCCACACAGTGCCATCCAGCCACTGTAGCAGCAGGAGCCTGCCAGGCGGATCAGGTGTAGTTCCGTGTCAGGGAGCGGCACTGGGTCCCCCACAGTTCATAGGGTTGGGGATCGTGCAGAGGACCCCAGGACTTTTTAGATCAGATGCAGAGAATTTTTCGGGTTATGCATGTGACCCCTTCAGAATCAGTTGAGCTGGCAGTGTTTCGGTTGCCGGACATAGCTGTACAGTGGTACGAGAGTTGGGAAAGGTCTCGAGGGAGAGATGTTGCCCTCTGACCTGGTCCAGCTTCTCGGAGGCCTTCCTGGACCGGTTACTTGCCACGAGAGATCCGGCAGGCCCGGATGGATCCGTTTTTGCATTTGGAGCAGGGGCTTAGGGGTACGAGAAGGTGCTTTACAGTTTGACTCCTTGGCTCGTTATGCTCCAGCATTTGTATTACTATGCCGTCCAGAGTTCACAGGTTTATTATGGGTCTCAACCCAGAATATATTAGAAGCATGTATGATTGCTACGTTACGAGAAGATATGTGGATATTGCCCGAGTACAGCCTTTGCTCAGACCATTGAGGGCCTTAGACAGTAGCAACAGTACAGTAGACAGACAAATCAGGAACAGCACTGCAGAGATAGATCAGATGATATGCAGAGAGAGGTTCAGAGAGGACCCAGGCTCCCAATTGTCAGGACAGACAATTTAGACCCTTCACTCCACCACAGCAGCGGCAGCGGTGTAGATTTGCTCGTTAAGGGCAGTCAGAGTCTGGTGGCAGTTCTCGAATAGTAGATTCTCCGCAGAGAAGGGAGAGCATAGCAGATTTACAACCCCACCCTGCCGTAATTGCAACCGACCTCACACCGGAGCTTGTAGATATGGCTTCGTGGATGTTATATTGCGGGCAGGAAGGGCACCGGATGAGAGATTGTTCGGCCAGCGGCAAGAGAGCAGATATAGCCAAGACATGGGATCCGCAGGGCCACGAGCTCCAGCAGCTCAGCAGGGCGTAGCCCTCAGGTTCAGCAGGTGAGCCGGGGTAGACCAGGGAGCCTCCAGTTCAGGCACGGCTGCCGTGACTATGCACTACCAGGGAGACAGATGCAGCAGGCGTCTCCAGAGTAACAGTATGATGACCATCTGTTCATGCCCTGCTTATGTACTAATTGACTCAGATCCACTTTGTCATATTACCCCATTTGTGGCACGAAAGCTTAATGTCGCACCAGAGTTATTACAACAGCCCTTTTCATATGCACACCCGCGGTGGCCTCTATTATAGCTAGCAGAATTTATCGAGGGTGTACAGTAGAGGTTAAAGCGATCAGACCACAGTAGATCTGGTAGAGTTAGAATGATTGATTTCGATGCCATAATGGGTATGGATTGGTTAGTGTCGCAGTTATGCCAACGTGGAATGTTGAATCAAAACGGTCCAATTCCACTTTTCCAGGGGAGGCAGTGCGAGAGTGGAAAGGCAGTACGCTACGCCAAAGGTAGGTTTGTTTCCTACGCTTCAGGCGAGGAAATTGATAGCTAAGGGGGTGTATTTACCACCTAGTCAGGTTCTGGATACCAGTAGAATCCCCAACACTCCAGTCTGTTCCGGTGGTAATGAATTCTCCGATGTATTTCCAGACGAGTTACCTGGTAGTCCCTCAGAAAGAGAAATAGATTTTGCAATCGACTCAGTTACCAGGCACTCAGCCCATATCAATTCTCCATATCGTATGGTTCTGCAGAACTCAGAGAGTTAAAGGAGCAGTTGAAAGATTTGTTAGATAAAGGTTTCAACAGGCCCAACATCTCTCAATGGGGTGCTCTAGTATTGTTCGTGTGGAAGAAAGATGGCTCGCTCCGTATGTGAATAGATTTACCGGCAATTGAATAAAAGTTACAATAAAAGAATAAGTATCTGCTTCCCAGAATATTACGGCTTTGATCAGTTACAGGGGGCCATATACTTCTCCAAGATTGACTTCCAGGTCCGGATACCATCAGGTACGAGTTCGTGAAAGAGACATTCCCACGGCGTTCAGATCCGATATGGACACTTTGAATTTAGTTATGTCCTTTGGGATAACAAACGCCCCAGCAATATTTATGGACCTGATGAATAGTATTTTCAGACCATACCATGACTCCAATTCATGATAGTGTTTATTGATGATATTCTCGGTACATTCTCATCGGCGCATCACCGCTCATTTACGGATAGTGCTCCAGATTCTCAGGGACCGCCAGTTATATGCTAAGTTCTCCAAGTGTGAATTCTGGCTTAACTCAGTAGCCTTCTTGGGGCATATTGTGTCGGATGCTGGTATACAGGTTGACACGTAAGATAGCAAAAGAGTTAAACATGGCTAGGCCTACCACTCCGACCGAAGTCTGCAGCTTTCTGGGGTTAGCGGGATATTACAGGAGATTTGTTGAAGGGTTTCATTATAGCGGCACCTCTGACCAAACTGACGAAAGCAGTAAAGTTTCAGTGGACAGAGGCATGCGAGCAAAGCTTCTAGGAATTGAAAGACAGATTAACCTCCGCCCCAGTGTTAGCATTGCCGGAAGGTACAGAAGGTTATTCAGTGTATTATGACGCATCGGGCATTGGGTTGGGTTGTGTGTTGACGTACATGGTAAGGTGATTGCATATGCTTCAGACAGCTGAGGAAACACGAAAAGAATTACCCTACCCACGACCTGGAGTTAGCCGTAGTGATCCATGCCTTAAAGATATAGAGACATTACTTGTATGGCATCCATGTGGATATTTTCACAGATCATAAGAGCCTACAGTATATTTTCACCCAGAGGAGTTGAATCTGCTAATAAAGGCCGCTGGTTGGAATTATTAAAGGATTATAACGAGGATATTCTATATCATCCAGGAAAAGCCAATATTGTAGTGGATGCCTAGTCGTAAATCCATGGAAGTTTGGCGTATTTGCAGCCCAGAGCGCGGAGTTGGTCAGGGAGATACATCAGTTAGCCAGTTTAGCCGCTCGCGGGTAGCAGAACCAGAGGACAACAGAGTGGTAATTCAGAACACCGTCGTGTCATCATTAGTTGTGGAGGCAGAACGGCAATATGAGGATTCCGACCTGATCCACGCTCAAAGACAGAATTCAGCAAGGTAAAGCGCCAGATTTTTAGATAACCGAGGAAGAAGTGTTGTTATGTAAAAGGCTGCCCTGTGTTCCAGATGTTTCAGGGATTCGCCAGCAGATTATGAATGAGGTGCATTACGCCCGCTATTCTCTCCACCCCGGCGCGACGTACCATGATATCAAGGAGAACTACTGGTGGCCAGCATGAAAAGAGTAGTGAAATTGCTGAATTCGTAGCCCAGTGTCCTAACTGCCAACAGGTAAAAGCGAAACATCAAAACCAGGCGGGAGCAACTCAGGACATAGCTGTGCCTCTGGAAATGGGAAGCAGTGAATACGGATTTTGTAGCAGGATTTCCCGTACCAGACATAGACACGATTCTATATGGGTAATAGTTGACAAGTTAACAAAATCAGCTCATTTCCTGCCAGTGAAAACTACCTTCTCGGCCGAAGATTATGCCGAGTTGTATATCAGAGAAATAGTCAGACTACACGGAGTGCCAGTATCTATTATTTCAGACAGAGGAGAATAGTTTATGGCTAGATTTTTGGTAGTCGCTTTCAGAGAGGTCTGGGTACGCAGGTTAATTTGAGCACAACATTCAACCCTCAGACAGATGGACAAGCCGAACGTTCATTCAGACGCACAAGGACATGCTACGAGCGTGTGCGATTTTGGAGGTAGTTGGGACGAACATTTGCCGTTAATCGAGCTTGCGTATAATAATAGCTATCACCGCCTATCCAGATGGCGCCCTTGAGGCATTATACGGGCGAAAATGCAGATCGCCGGTTGGCTGGTTTGAAGTGGGAGAATCAGCGCTGATTGGGCCAGACATTATTCAACAGTCAGAGGAGAAGGTAAAGCTTATCAGAGAACGCTTACTGACTGCACAGAGCCGCCAAAAATCATATGCAGATGTGCGGCGCAGAGACCTGGAATTTGACGTGAACGACTGGGTATTTTTAAAAGTATCACCGATGAAAGGGGTGATCAGATTCAGCAAGAAAGGTAAGCTCAGTCCAAGATTTGTTGGGCCTTATCAGATTCGCCGAAAAGATAGGCGAGTGGCATATGAGTTGAACTTGCCTCTAGAGTTAGAATCCGTTCATCCGGTCCTTCATGTATCTATGCTGAGGAAATGCATAGGAGACCCATCCAGAGCAGTCCCAGTCCAGGATATCCAGGTTACAGAAGAGCTGGCCTATGAAGAGGTCCCAGTAGCTATCTTAGACAGACAGATTCGTAGATTGAGAACCAAAGATATTGTGGCTCTGGCCAAAGTGTTGTGGCGTAACAGGAACCGAGAGGGAGATGACTTGGGAGGCGGAGGAAGATATGAAAACCAGATATCCTCACTTGTTCCAAGCCTAGTCAGGCGACAGGTATGCTAGTATTATTACCTATGCAGTATCTTATAGTTTGTATATAGCGTATAAATGAAAAGGTCGATTTTTAGCTATCACATGAATACTATAGTTCGTGTGGAGTACCTATATTGGACTTTTCTTGTATTTCAGGTTTTTGGATAGTCCATATTACAGGGGAAACTCTACCGAAATTTTCCTAGAAATAAGTTGAGTAAGCTGAGAAGTCCTAAAGATAGAAGCTTACATTCGAGGTAGAATGTTCTTAAGGGGGAGGGAGAATGTTACACCCCGTGTTCCCGACACATAGATGGCCTATTCACGTATTGGTTAAACAGTATTTGAAAGCCACATACATGGCTAGGAAAAGGCCCAGGAAAAAGATCGGACGAGAAAGTTCCGTCGAACCATCGTGGAAGGGATAACGATGGCAACGTGTCACGGGAGGTGGAGCCTCCACGTTGGCCTGTGACAGGCTGGGCCTGTCCAGGCCCAAGTATATAAAGCCTCCACTTCGGTTTAATTCAATATATATCCTAAATTTCCAGAGAACCCGCGAGAGAGAACAGAGAGAGAACGCAAGTAATAGAAATTATCACTCGATTACGCCATCAAACGTAGTACAAATCCAAATTAACCTCAGATACCGAGGTATTTAGCAGCAGGGAGCATTCTGATTTAAGCCATGAAATTCGCCGACAAATCGTCGTGCAACCGGGCTAAGGTAAGTGAAATTGCTCCAAATTAGTGTCAATGCTCCTAGCCTTAAAGTGAGTTCAAATAAATATTATGGAATAACATAATAATATAAATTTAATTAATTGTCAAATTTCATTAGGCTAGTCCATCCAGTTAAGTTGGTTAAACACAGCCACTCTTGCAGTTTCCAAGATGTCATCTTCCTTAAAAGCCCAAATTAAGTAACTAATGTGTTAAATGACGTACAGTGTCAAGTCAAATAAAAGAGTGTAACACCCCAAAACTTTTTAAGACCAAACTCAGACCTTGCAAGCAAGAAAAAATTCAGAAGAAAACCAGAAAAAGCGCATCAGAATGATCGAGACAACGAGTCGTGGTCAACTCCAATGACCTGTTGTCTCAGTCGTGGTCAGCCCTACGAGTCGTCATATCACTTGTTGGTCTCCATCTCAGAACTCTCTCTTTTTCAGAAATCACTGTTGACACCCGATTTTGACCTCCCTACGCCCCCCTATACGCTGCTTATATATGTATATTTTGTTTACCTTTTTATGCAATTACAGCCATATTTTAAAAATGAATAATTATCATACTCCTAAACATTGTTTTAAATTACATATATATATATATATATATATACATATATATATATATGTATATATGCATACATGTGTATATTTCGTATATATGCATAATTGTGACATATATAGTATATTTCATATTTTCAAAATATGAATATTACTAAATTTTTATAAATTATTTACATGGTAATATTTACATAATTTTAACTTGGTTTTATAAATTATTTGCGTAATGATTTTACTTTGAATTTATAAATTATTTATGTTAATAATAAAATATATATATATATATATATTGATATATTAATTTCCTAGTCGTTATTTACAAAATATAATATTTATTAATATTTACATAATTTATTTAAATTTTACAACTCATTTATATTGACAATTTTATTTATATTATTTTTCCGTCATTTAAATTATTTTAGTTATTTATTTATTAAATTACTTACAAGTGTAGTATATTTATTAATTTAATAGAAGCTAAGTTCAATTCCATCTAATTTATTTAAATTCTAGCCACTTTCTATCGAATTCATACCTGTAATTCTGACCAGTTCTATCTATTTTAGGTCAATTTTTAGCCATTTTTAAATAAAATCTGGCCACTTTTTAAATTCTTAATTCAATTTCACTTAACCGTACTAATTAACCCAATAACCTATCTGGGTGACCCGTTTAACCCATAAACCACTTTATTTGCCTTAAATATTAATCATGGCCGTTCATCTATTTTAATATAATGGCTCACAACAAACCCTACTATTTTCCTTTAATATTCCCTTTTCCCCGAACCCTAAAAACATTTCCCATTTTTTCCCTCTACCTAACACCTCAGCCGCCCCTACTCCCTCTCTACCTCTTCTCCTCTCTAGTCGGCCACACTGCTACGCCGTAAAAAACAACACCAAACCGCCTCTTTCCCGTCGCCTCTTCACCTTCCCTCTTTTCCCCACAGGAAGCAGCCGAAGCCGCCGCCAATTTTCTTCTTCTTTTCCTTCCATTACTTCTCATTATTATTGGTCGGAGAACACCATAACAGCTCTCCATTAATGTCGGTCACCTCTCCACCCTCATCTCTCCGCCATTGTCCTTCTCCCTCCCCCTTCTTCTTCCCTTCCGGCGAAACCCGACGCCACCTCACCAAATAGTTACCAATGGCCTTACTCCTCCACTCTTCTTTTTCATTTTTTTTCTTTTTCAAAATCGGTGCAGCAACCCTACTCTCCTTCCTCTCCGGCTGCCATCCACCCGTAAACCACCATTCCCTCTGTTTCTCACCATCTCCGGCCATCTCCGGTCAAACCACCACCGTGAACAACCAAATGTCAAAATTCCTCTAGTTACAATTCCAAAATATCAAATTCCTCCATAGTTTGTGTTGTCCACCCTGTAAGATTCCTGGTACTTAGATGGCCTATTCGCGCCTTGGTTAAGCATATTTGAAAGCTATACGTGCTAGAAAGCCCGAAAGATCGATGTGAAATCCTGTCGAACCATCGCGAGAAGAAGCCGGGCAGAGCCCATCCGCGATGGCACCGTGTCACGGAGGCGGGGCCACCGCGTTGGCTCTGTGACATGGTATTCGTCCAGGCCCAAGCATATAAAGCCCCACTTGTTTTTAAGTTCATTACACTTATTAAATTTCCAGAAGAGAAGAGAGAGAGTACGAAGAGGGTACTAAATTATCGTTCGACACGCTACCAAACATGTCTAAATTCTAAATTAACCTCAGGTACCGAGGTATTTAGCAGCAGGGAGCCCCTACGATTTTGTTTCATGAAATACGGCCGATGAATCGTCGCAGCTACCGGACTGGGGTAAGTAGAATTGCTCCAAACTAGTGTCTATGTGCTCCTAGCCGTAAAGTGAATACTTCAACCTTCTGGACCTCTGAAAATAGCAAGTTTTCTAATCGTCTTTCGATGCTTCCAAGTTTAGGCTACACATATCGAAAGTGACATTGTCCTTCAGAATAGTGTTGTATTTAGTACTAATTGACGTGTATATGAATGCACTTGGGAGAAATAGTTGGACCTGACCGAGCCTCTGTCCGACAGTTTGGGATAACTCGGGAGGTTAAGGTATGTGAAGTAGTTTCTTCGGCAAGTTGGTAAGCTTTAGCCATATAAATCATAGTAAACTCCGTATTTGAATTCTCGGAGTTGAATGTCGAGTATTGAGTAGCTTAGTAAATCTGGTTTGCGTTGCCATATCGTACTCAGTCCAAGAGCAAAGCATGCGCCAAAGGGCGAGTTAGCATTTCAGCTTCAGTATAGCCTATTGTATGATTAGCAAGCATGTTATAGAATAAAAAGATACAGATTTTTAGAATAAAGTTAGTAAAGTAAAAATTAGATAGGCAGACAGTAATATGGCTACAGACTAGCCAATCAGACAGTTTTATGGCTACAGACTAGTCATCCAGACAGATACTATCCTGGCTACAGATTAGCCAATCAGACAGATAGTGTCCATACAGATTAGTCAACAGTTAAATAAAGATTTCAGAATCAGTATAATCAGTAAAGAATTAGTATAATACAGAAACAGACAATGAGAAATCAGATTTCAGATAGTCTTTTTCAGTTATACATGCTTGCTATCTCTATGTGCTATTTGTTTGTTGAGACTTGATGTGGCGTGAGGGCATCTTATTGAGCGTCCTCGCCGCCCCTGGTTGGTAATCGTGTCGCCCACTGAGCGGGTGGGTTTTACGTCACTCCAAGGGGTGGCATGTCGTCCCCAGCTTGGACGAAGATGGGATGAAGCTTTCCCATATCAGTTTGACTAAAGTACAGATATTCCCTGTTGAGCAGTTCCAGGGAATAGATACAGTTTCTGTTACAGAGAGCCCTGTTGAGCAGTGTCCAGGACAGATCCTTCCTGTTACAGATATAGTACAGGATTCCTCCGACTCAGACACGGTTATTTATATCGGAGTGGCGGCCCAGCCGGATACCCGTGGGCCAGTAGAGGTGCTCCCAGTGAGCATATGAGTGAGTACTTTATTTTTGGCTGGTTTTGACCCGGGTAGGGGTATATAGATTGTTTGTTTGTTTGGCGCCATCCGGCTTATGGGGGTTGGTATTGGCTCTTGCTTGCTACTTGTATATCTATTTATGTGCTATATACTAGCTTGGCTAGGACAGCAGGCCGGTCAATGCCTACAGGTACGCTCTGCCTTCGCACAGAAAGCTTGACTCGCTCATCAGCTTCTTCAGATTCAGCTATCTCCTGCTATACAGAATTGCTAGTTATGCTATCTATATGCAGTTGTATTCAGTTGTATTATTTCAGTTGCTTTTGCATAATTAGCACTAGCGGTACTGACGCCCAGTGGGGGTTGCATTACTTGCCTGCAGGTACTCATAGACGAGGAGGCGAACCCTCGTGATTCCAGCCAGCTATAGAGTCATCAGCTCCTGTCATCCGGAGTCTGATTTCAGAGGTGTAGCTCTTTTCCTTTTGTTGTACAGTATGGGTAGGTCGGGGGCCCTGTCCCGATCAAATTTATTATTATTCATAGAGGCTTGCAGATTGTATATTATCTCCCTATGGTCAGTTGAGCCGGTCGTGTGAGGCCGTGCAGTTTGTTAGAGCTGTTTAGTATTTTTGTTTTATGTTGGCAGTGTGGGGCCAAAGTTTGACAGTAGTGGTGACCGTCGGTCACGTTGCTTTTCAGTATTCTTTGTTATGTTTCAGATGACTGATAGCATGGTGGCCTTGTCGGCCCGAATAGGTTCCTTGTTATGAGTATGTTTCTGGTTAGCTGTTATTACAGGCACAGGCGGCTATAGGCCGTGTCGGTCGGAGGCTGTGCTTGGCGCTATATGCCTTTGCTTCCAGAAACCTGAGATAGAGCTAGCCAGGCACCATATGTGCCTAGGCCCACCAGTTAGCAGTCCAGGTCCTTCTAAGGCACCAGGTGCCAGTCATACCCCCCAAGGCGGGGCGTGACAAACTTGGTATCAAAGCAGGTCGTGTCCCAGGGAGTCTGCAAGCCGTGCTAAGTAGAATCTTATCTATGGATGTGTTGTGCACCACATACTATAGGCAGGAGGCTGCGAGGCATGATAGGATGGTTACCCTTTCTTTCTCATTCAGTCGTGCTATAGAGCGGTACAGTATAGGGTTGAGTCCCTAAAACTTACCATATTCTTTTTGGTTACAGATACAAAGTCAGATCAGCGATACCCTATCAAGGCAGAAGATTGGATATAGCAGCAGAAGAGGGCACCAACCAGTTACAAGGTAATTACAGCAGCAGGAGGAGGTATCAGAGACCTCCCAGCATGATACCTTTATTGACTGGTACCATTCCCAGTATACGTTGATAACTTCAGAATAGGGAAGTCAGAAGCATAACATACTTACGAGTTGATTCACTTGTGTTAGATATATAAGATCTGACTAAGATAATAGACAAAACCAGATTATCAGGATAAGTGTGAAAAGAGAGGGAATGCAGGATTCCTATATCTCTTGATTTGATTCCAGAAAGTGGTAAAAAGCGTAGTGAAAAAAAGAGAGAAGAAAAGCCCCTATGATTACGTAAGTAGTGCAGCCCCTCATGGTAATAAGCCGAAGAGAAAGTAAGATTGTTAGCTACTCGAAGCAGATAAAAGACCTGTCAGTGATGAACACCTAGTAATAGTCAAGTTTGAGTCAGAAAATGGCCAAGTCCGCCATAATACGTTAATAATAGCAAGATATACCTGCAAAATAATAGTTATGGTTTCGGTTGTGATACCGAAAGATAGGGAGGTCAGATGAACGATGGCTCCGACTGCAAGCCAGAAGAAGAATAAGCTGAGGCTTGACCAGTAACCTTATTAACAATGTAAGGCAGGTACGTTGAACCCCAGAGCTCAGCTTAAGCAAGATAAGGGGAAGAAGTAGGAATACCAGATTTTTGTGGGGAAATTAGAATCACCCCCAAATTGATAGAATATCGTATGAAGGACTAAGCCTCGGGCTAATAGTTAAGAGACAGTAAGATGGTGGTCCAAAATGCTGCGGTGGTATGTCCGCCCAAGGAGAAGTTAAGAAACTACCGACACAGAGACTCTAATCTAGTGTGGCCTAGAGATAAGGCCCAGCAGACAGTCGTGGCTCTCAGTATAATTCCAAGTACTGACCACAAGTTTCGATATTGACCCCTCGCCAAGAGAGAACAGAAGGGGCAGGTTAAGTGTGATTACGTATGAAGCCACAGAAACTGTCTTAGTTCTCAGTTATTGAGTTAACAAACTTATACGTTTGTTGTCGATCTGGGCTTTTTAGAAGCTACAAGAGTTAGTAACCTGAATCAGGTGGTTAGATGATAAGGCACAGTTAGACGGTTAACGACCAGCTGGCGCTTGTATTAGCGTACATCCCTAAAGATCAGTAACAGTATCGCATGCGCCAGAACTAGAATTAGAAGCTGAATAGGCATACTTCAGAGGCTAGTAATACCAGAATTATTTTTCCGTATGTTAAGCGGTCATATATTGTTTCCCAGCCTTTGTAGATGAGAGTTGGCCTTAGTCAACCTAGTAGTTATTACGTAGAACACCCCCAAGTCAGCCAGCCGTCCCAGTCAGAGTCAAGCCCGTGGGCACCCCAAGAAAGGGTCCACATCAGTAGTCAGTGACAGACTAGTACTTCAGCTGGTTCGTAAGATATTCAGATACAGAGCCCTAGCAGAAGGCCAGTCTTTACGAAATGGCTCATAAGACCGAGAATTTCCCAGAACGGCAGTATAAATCCAAGTGGATACGAACAAGGCGTAAGAAATTGGCAGTACTCTGCTAGCACAGTGTTTACTAAGATAAGGAGATTAGTAGATTCCCGTAGCATCCCAGAGATTGATCGCCTGAGAGAAGTCCGATTGAAGCCCCGCATCTATAGCTGTTCAAGTAGAATAACAAAGCAGTTAGATGTCCACAACCTGGTTATGCATGAGCTACAGATGCTCGAGTAGGACATTTAGAGCACTGTTAGACTGTTTCAGCATTCGGGTCATTTAACCCAGCTATTCAGTTATTCAAGGTTATTCGGCCATATTATTAGAGATCATGATCATTACCAGGATCCTCTGATCATACACGAGCACATGGTGTGCAGACGGTCGTTCAGGTTATCCCAGCAAAAAGTAGCCGTAGCATAAAAAATAGAAGGCCAGATAAGCTCTAGCTATACCGGTAGATAACCTGGCGATTTCTCTGGCATAATAAGCCTGTATGACCGCCAATTATATGCCAAGTCTTCTAAATATGAATATTCTTATCAATCAAGAAGAGACAATGTAGTAACAAACGCCCTTAGCCATAAAAATATGAGTTTGGCGTACTTGTAGCCGAACAGCGGAAATTATCCAGAGAAATACACCAATTGGTCAATTTAGCCATTCGTGTAACAGAAATGAAGGACAACAGAGCGGTAATTCAGGACACCGCCGTGTCGTCATTAGTTGTGGAGGTAAAAGAACGGCAATATGAGGACCCTGACTTAGTCCAGCTTAAGGACAGTATTTCGCAGAGGAAAGCGCCAGATTTCCAGATAACAGAGGATGGAGTGCTGCGTTGTAGCGCCGCCCTGTGTTCCAGATGTTTCAGGCCGCCGCCAGCAGATTATGAACGAGGTACATTGTACCTGCTATTCTCTTCACCCCGGCGCAACGAAAATGTACCATGATATCAAAGAAAACTACTGGTGGCCAGGTATGAAAAGAGAAATTGTTGAATTGGTAGCCCAGTGTCCTAACTGCCGCAGGTGAAAGCAGAACATCAGAAACCAGGCGGTTAACTCAGGACATAGCTGTGCCTCTCTGGAAATGGGAAGCAGTAATATGGATTGTACAGATCACCCCGTGACCAGACATAGACATGATTCTATATGGGTGATAGTAGACAGATTGACAGTAACAAATTATTTCCACCAGTGAGAACTACTTTCGACCGAAGATTATGCCGAGTTGTATATCCGAGAAATAGTCAGATTGCACGGAGTGCCAGTATCCATTATTTCAGACAGAGGAGCACAATTTACGGCTAGATTTTGGCAGTCATTGTAGAAAGGTAAGGGTACGCAGATTAATTTGAGCACCCATTCCACCCTCAGACGGATGGACAGGCTGAACGCACCATTCAGACGCCAAAGACATGTTGCGAGCGTGTGTGCTAGATTTCTGTGGTAGCTGGGATGAGCATTTGCCCTCAATCGAGTTTGCTTATAATAATAGCTATCACCAGCTATCCAGAGATGGCGCCTTTCAAAGCATTATACGGGCAAAATGCAGATCACCAGCTGGCTGGTTTGAAGTAGGAGAATCAGCGTTGATTGGCCAGACATTATTCAGCAGTCAGAGGAGAAGGTAAGGCTTATCAGAGAACGCTTACTGACTGCACGGAGCCGCTCGTGTCGTATGCCGATGTAGCGGCGCAGAGACCTGGAATTTGATGTAATGACTGGGTATTTCTGGAAAGTATCACTGATGAAAGGAGGATGATTTGGCAAGAAAGGTAAGCTCACGTCCAAGATTTTGTTGGGCCTTATCAGTTTCGTCGAAGGATAGGCCGAGTGGCATGCGAGTTGAACTTGGGTTTCTAGAATTGTAAACTGTTCATCCGGTCTTTCATGTATCTATGCTGAGGAAAATGCGGGAGACGCATCCAGAGCAGTCCCAGTCCAAGATATCCAGGTTACTGAAGAGCTGGCCTACGAAGAGGTTCCAGTAGTTATCTTAGACAGACAGATTCGCAAATTGAGAACAAAAGATATTGTATCTGTCGTATGAATACTATAGTATGGTGTGGAGTACCTGTATTGGACTTTTCTGTATTTCAGGTTTTTGGGATAGTCCATATTACAGGGGAAACTTTGCCGAAATTTTCTAGAAACAAGTTAAGTTAGTTGAGAAGTCCTATAGATAAAAGTTTACACTCGAGGACGAATGTTCTTAAGGGGGGAGAATGTTACACCCCGTAAGATTCCCGGCACTTAGATGGGCTATTCCGCGCGTTGGTTACATATTTGAAAGCCATACGTGCTAGAAAAAGGCCTGAAAAAGATCACGAAACCTGTCGAACCATCACAGAAGAAGACGGGGTAGAGCCCCTCCGCGATGGCACCGTGTCACGGAGGCGGGGCCACCGCGTTGGCTCCGTGACATGTTGGGCCTGTCCAGGCCCAAGTATATAAAGCCCCCACTTCGATTTTTAAGTTCATTAAACTTATTAAATTTCCAGAAAATGCAGAGAAGAGAGAGACGAAGAGGGTGATTAAATTATCATTCGATTACGCGTCCAAACGTAGTCTAAATCTAAATTAACCTCAGGTACCGAGGTATTTAGCAGCAGGGAGCATTCCTACGGATTTTGTTTCGTGAAATACGGCCGACGAATCATCGAGCTACCGG
>JACEIK010009299.1:17214-28679 GCA_018107945.1 Datura stramonium
AGTATGCCTCCCGACCTTTGATGCTCAACTTTCATTTGCTGATAGTTCGGGCACATGGCTACAAATTCCGCAATATCCTTCTTCATACCATTCCAGAAATATATTTCCCGCAAATCTTGATACATCTTGGTGGAACCCAGATGGATAAAATACCTAGATCCATGTGCCTCATGCAATATCCACTCCTCAAATTATCAATATTTGGAACACATAGATGGCCCTGGTACCACAACACCCCAGCTCCCCCTTGGGAGAAAACCTCTACTTTCCGACTCTGAACGGCTTCCTTCAGCTTTACCAAAATTGGATCCTCATCTTGTATTGCTTTCACATCCATCACCAAGGACGATTCTGATCCGTTTTGCACAACAACTCCGCCATTGGTCGCATCAACCAATCTAACTCCAAACCTCGCAAGTTGATGGACATCTTTCACTAACTCCCTCTTTCCCTCACCCACGTAGGACACACTCTCCATAGAGAGCCTACTAAGTGCGCCCGCTATCACATTAGCCTTACTCGGGTGGTAAAGGACACTCATGTCGTAGTCCTTTAGTAGCTTCAACCACCTCTTTTGCCGAAGATTGAGATCTTTCTGCCTGAACACATATTGCAAGCTCTTGTGATCCATGAACATATCCACGTGGACCCAATACAAGTAATGCCGCCATATCTTCAATGCGGATACCACCGCGGCCAACTCAAGATCATGGGTCGGGTAATTCTTCTCATGGTCTTTCAACTAACTTGAGGCATATGCTATCACTTTCCCATGCTTCATGAATACACACCAGAGTTTGATTCTCGAAGCATCACAATACACCACAAAACCATCGGTACCCTCGGGTAGCGTTGACACTGGTGATGAAGTGAGTCGAGTCTTTAACTCTTGGAAGCTTTTCTCACAAGACTCCGACCATTGGAACTTTACCTTCTTCTGAGTCAACTTGGTCAAAGGTGCTGTAATAGATGACAAGCCCTCAACAAATCTCCAATAGTAACTCACTAAGCCCAAAAAGGTCTTGATATTAGATGGGTTCACCGGTCTGGGCCAATTCTTCACCACCTCAATTTTTGAGAATGTACCTTTATGCCCTCACTCGATACCACATAGCCTAGAAAAGCCATGGAGTCCAACCAAAACTCACATTTGCTGAACTTTGCATACAACTAACGATCCTTGAGGGTCTGAAGCACTACTCTCAAGTGAGTGACATGCTCCTCCTCGCTCCGAGAGTATATAAGGATGTCATCAATGAACACAGTCATGAACATGTCCAAATATTCCTTGAACACCCTGTTCATTTGATCCATAAAAGCTGTAGGGAAATTGGTTAGTCCAAAAGACATAACAACAAATTTGTAGTGAACATACCGAGTCCTGAAGGTGGTTCTTGGAGTCATGACCCGAACCTTGAGTTGATGATACCTGGTTCTGAAATTAATCATGAAGAAACACTTGGCACCCTGAAGCTGGTCAAAGAAATCATCGATCCTGGGTAAGGGATACCTATTCTTAACAGTGACCTTGTTCAACTGCCGATAGTCAATGGACATCCGAAGCGAAGCATCTTTCTTCCAGACAAATAACACTAGTGCACCCCATGGAGACTTACTCGGCCTAATAAAGACCATTTATAATAGGTCCTTCAATACTTTTAGCTCAACTGGATTCATTCTGTAGGGTCGAATGGATATAGGTTGCGTGTCGGGAAGAAGATCTATCCCGAAATCAATCTCCCGCTCGGGAAGGACACTTGGCATATAATCAGGAAAGTCCTCTCGTTACTCACTTACTATTGGAACTGACTGGATAGTCGGGGTTTTGGACTAGACATCCTTAACCCAAACTAGATGCTACATGCAACCCTTAGAAATCATCTTCCTGACCTACAGGCATAGCTAGGCTACCCTTCCATTCTATGACTACTTCACTCGGAAATCTTAACTCTACTACTCAGGTTCTACAATTTTCTGAAGCATACCACGCAAATAGCCAATCCATGCCGAGAATAACATCGATACTGGTCATGGCTAACTCTATCATTCTGCTGAGGTGACCTTATGAAGGAATGACACTGGGCAATCCCTATAAACTCGTCTAGCTATAATTGATTCACCTACTGGAGTGGAAACTGAGAAGGGTTCTGACAAGACATCGGGACTAACTCCGAAGCTACTGGCCACATATGGTGTCAAAAAAGACAAGGTGGCCCCCAAATCTAACAACGCGTATACATCAATATGGTAAACTCGCAACATACTAGTAACCACATTCGGGGAGACCTCTTACTCCTGACGGGAAGCTAAAGCATAGAATCTTTTCTAGCGTTGACCACCAGCTATACTAGTAGATGCTCCTTGATGTACTGAGCGTGGGGGAGGGGCTGCTGAACTAGAAGCTGGGCCTTTGGCCCCCAACCTAATCTTTCCTCGCAGCTGGACAATCTCGAAGCATGTATCCAGGCTGCCCAAAACCAAAACAATCACCTGAACCTGCCAAGCACTGGCCTGTGTGCCCCCGACCACATCTGCGACAAGCTGGGATGCTAGAATATGTGGGTCTGCTACTCTGACCCCTCGAGCCTAACGCTCTCTCTCTCTCTGCTCATGTCTAGGTCTGGATGGCACACTCAATGCCGAAAATGCCTGGGCTGATGATCTCTAGTGAATCTGCTAATATCCTGAAGTATGCCTACGGACTTTTGATGATCGACTTTCACTTGCTGACAGTTTGGGCACCTGGCTACAAATATCGCAATATCCTTCTTCATACCATTCAACCAATATATATCCCGCAAATCATGATACATCTTGATGGCATCCGGATGGATAGAATACCTGGATCCATGTGCCTCATGCAATATATGCTCCCTCAAATTATCAATATTTGGAACACATAGACGGCTCTGGTACCGCAACACCCCATCTCCCCCTTGGGAGAAAACCTCTACTTTCCGACTCTGAACGGCTTCCTTCAGCTTTATCAAAATCGGATCCTCATCTTGTCAGGCTTTCACATCCGTCACCAAGGACGATTCTTAGTCTGTTTTGCACAAACAACTCTAACATTAAATCGAGTCGACCAATCTAACTCCCAACTTCGCAAGTCAATGGACATCTTTCACGGACTCCTTATTTCCCTCACCCATGTGGGACACACTCTCCATAGAGAGCCTACTAAGTGCGTGCGCTACCATATTAGCCTTACCCGAGTGGTAAAGGACACTCAGGTCGTAGTGCTTTAGTGGCTCCAATCACCTCCTTTGCCAAAGATTTAGATCTTTCTGTGTGAACACATTTGCAAGATCTTGTGATCCGTGAACACATCCATGTGGACCCCATACAAGTAATGCCGCCAAATCTTCAATGCGAATACCACCGCAGCCAACTCAAGATCATGGGTTGGGTAATTCTTCTCATGGACTTTCAATTGCCTTGAGGCATATGCTATCACTTTCCCATGCTGCATCAATACGCACCCGAGTCCGATTCTCGAAGCATCACAATACACCACAAAACCATCGGTACCCTCGGGTAGGGTCAACACTGGTGCTGAAGTTCGTCGAGTCTTCAACTCTTGGAAGCTTTTCTCACAAGCCTCCGACCATGGGAACTTTACCTTCTTCTGAGTCAACTTTGTCATAGGTGCTACAATAGATGAAAAGCCCTCAACAAATCTCCGATAGTAACCCCCTAAGCCCGAAAAGCTCCTGATATATGATGGGTTCATCGGTTTGGGCCAATTCTTCACCGCCTCTTTTTTTTGAGAATCTACCTTGATGCCCTCACTAGATACCACATGGCTCATAAATGCCATGGAGTCCAACCAAAACTCACATTTGTTGAACTTTGCATACAACTGATGATCCTTGAGGGTCTGAAGCACTACTCTCAAGTGAGCGACATACTCCTCCTCGCTCCGAGAGTATATAAGGATGTCACCAATGAACACAATCACGAACATGTCCAAATATCCCTTGAACACCTTGTTCATTAGATCCATAAAAGCTACAGGGGCATTGGTTAGTCCAAAAGACATAACAACAAATTCATAGTGAAAATACCGAGTCCTGAAGGCGGTTCTCGGAGTCAGACCCGAACCCTGAGCTGATGATACCTGGATCTGAGATCAATCTTGGAGAAACACTTGGCATCCTGAAGCTGGTAAAAAAATCATAGATCTTGGGAAACGGACACCTTTTCTTAATGGTGACTTTGTTCTACTTCTGATAGTCATTGCACATCTGAAGAGAACCATACTTCTTCCGGACAAATAACACTAGTGCACCCCATGGAGACTTACTCGGCCTAATAAAGCCCTTTTCTAACATATCCTTCAACACTTTTAGCTCGGCTGGAGCCATTTTGTAGGGCGAAATGGATATAGGCTGCGTGTCGGGAAGAAGATCTATAACGAAATCAATCTCCCGCTACGGAGGGACACTTGGCAAATCCTCAGGAAAGACCTCTGGATACTCACGTACTACTGCAACCAACTGGATAGTAGGGGTTTCGGACTCAACATCCTTAACCCTAACTAGATGGTACATGCAACCCTTAGAAATCATCTTCCTGGCCTTAAGGTAGGAAATGAATCGACCTACAGGCATAGCTGAACTACCCTTCCATTCTAAGACTGGCTCACCTGGAAATATGAACTCTACTACTCGTGTTCTACAATTAACTGAAGTATAGCACGCAAATAGCCAATCCATGCCGAGAATAACATCAAAATCAATCTTGGCTAACTTTATCAAGTCTGCTGAGGTGACCTTATGAAGGACTGACACTGGGAAATCTCTATAAACCCGTCTAGCTATAACTGAGTCACCTATTTTAGTTGAAATTGAGAAGGGTTCTGACAAGATATCGGGACTAACTCCGAAGCTACTGGCCACATATGGTGTCACAAAAGACAAGGTAGCCCGTGGATCTAACAAAGCATATACATCAATATGGAAAACTCGCAACATACTAGTAACAACATTCGGGGAGACCTCCTGCTCCTGACAGGAAGTTAAAGCATAGAATCTTTTCTAGCGCTGACCACCAGCTTTACTAGTAGATGCCCCCTGATGTGCCAAGCGTGGGGTAGGGGCTGATGAACTAGAAGTTGGACCTTGGCCCCCAACCTGATCTTGCCTCATAGCTGGACAATCTCGAAGCATATATACGGGCTGCACACAACCAAAACAAGCACCTGAATCTACCAAGAACTGGCCTATGTGCCCCCGACCACATCTACGACAAGTTGGGATGCAGAATCTGTGGGTCTGCTGCTTTGACCCCTCGAGCCTGACGCTCTCTCTCTCTGATCATGTCTAGGTCTGGATGGCACACTAAAGCCGAAGATGCCAGGGCTAATGATCTATGGTGAGTCTGCTGTCTGTGCCCACCCCCAGGCCTCTGCTGAGAGAACTGTGTTCCTCGGTCCTAGCCCTCTTGGCCTCTCTCTCTCTCGAATTTTCCGCCTCTATCTGCTGGGCGTACAACACTATGTGAGGGAAATCCATATCCTTGTGAATCATAGTAATCTGACACTCATTGTCCAAAAACCCTGCTATACCATTCACAAATATTCTCACCCCCGTCCTCTCATCAGCCACTAATTCCGGGGAATATTTCGATAGGCGAGTGAACTTAATGGAATACTCTTGCATTGTAATCCTTCCCTGATTCAAGTTTACAAACTCAGCTGCCCTCAACTCCCTCATCTCCCGAGGGAAGAACCGATCTAGGAATGCAATCTTAAACTCCTCCCACGTGATCGGACCTGCTCCTGCAACCCTTCTATACTTCCATTGGAGAAAAAAGATATGCGAACCCCCTTCAACTTGTAGGAGGCCAACTCTGCACACTCAACACTACCCACCCCCATGACTTTAGGGATCTTGACAATCTCATCAATGAAATCATACGGGTCCTTATCTACTTTGGACCTCAAGAACTACAGATGGTTCATCCTTAAGAAGTCTCTCACTCGAGCCACTGCTGTATTGCCATTTTGTGGAACATGCCCAACGGCCTGTTGGTTGACCTGAGCGGTCAACACTTACGCAAGCATCTAAATAGGGGCCCGAAACTCAGCATGAGCGGCTGGCTCAAATGTCTGAGGCTCCTGGACTAGTGGAGTTGGCTGATGCCCATAGCCATTTCCATCCTTATGGCCTTCACCACCTCCATTTCCTCCTTCCGTTCATTCTTCTAGGAGCCGTAATTCTGCAATCTAGAATAGCACGAATTAGAAGGATAGAAATACTCTTCATCGCATGACATAGATCATGAAAGAAGGGAACATTTCCAAAATGTTTCGTAGCCTCTTCTTCATAAGTGTGGCGCGCTTCACACCCATGAAAAGGACACTACTTAATGCAGTTTTAAGAAACCCTAGGACACTTCAAACCTATTAATCTAATACAAAGTTTTTCACGACCCGAACAGAGGCTCGGATCGTAGACACAATACAAGGGAAGTCGAGAGACCCCAAGTCGACCCATGGAATAAGTATACATCTAACTCATCATATATATACTGAAGAATCAACAATATAAACTCAGTAGAAGTCTAACCTAACATAACATCAGAATAGGCATCCGAAGCTAACACATACATAAGTTTGAAAAGCCTCTAATCTGGACGAGTTGATGGGACAAGACCCCTCTAACTCAACAATACTGAAACTAAAAATACATAAGAAAACTTAAAGTCTAGCCCTCGGAGGATGAGGGCTCACCAACCAAGAAGGTGCTAAACTCTGACAACAGACTACGAGCGAGGCTGAGCCTGGGAGCTGGGTCCTGTATCATGAAATGATATAGTATAGAAAGTACGCGGTCAGTACATGAAATGTACCGAGTATGCAAGGTAAGTAAAACCGCTTAAGTAAAGTAAATCATTTAAAACATTTCATAACATATCATAAGCTTTCAAATCTAAGAGGAAGAACTATATGCATTCATTCTGAAATCGTAATCTCTTCATAATATTACCATGCATAGCTTCATAAATAACTCGAATGACTCAAAGATGACATATGACATTTATAGACAAGCTAAACAATGAGTCAAACCTTGGTTTTAGGACATGCATGCTTAAAGTAATAATCATGAGTAATTAGTATGCAAATCTAAATCATATAAACAATGGGAGACTCGTCACTTAACCGACATACCACGATAGAGCTTACGTTGTCTCGACTATCACACTCAAGTGGGCAGAGCCGCCCAAAACCTTTCTAGGTCTAAGGACGCTACCATGATATCGATGTCAAGCTCATGGGCAATCAGGGTTGGGTATTGCTCACAAGGGAGGTCCAAATAATATAATAGTATCAACCTATGTTGGCGTGTAGTTTTGGGGCATCGTATGATCGACTCTTAGCCCGCTCGGTGCTAGACTCTTCTCCCAAAACATGCAATGCTCTACATCATATATAATGAAGCTCAACATCGTCTATTTACCAAGCTCAAGAAGAAATCATGCATAAACTCAACATCATAAGAAAATGAAGCTCAACATTGTCTATGGATAAAGCTTAATGAAATCATGCATAGACTCAACATTGTATGAAAATGAAACTATATAATTACATACATCTCAATTATGAATTCATGCATATGAGAAGCTTTATTTTGAATATACCACGAGCTCAAAGATATCTGGGAGAATCTACCCCAAAACCATGTGGTAAGCTTACTTTAGAGATACTACATCATCATACTTGATATAAGGGCCTTGCCCAAAACATTATCATGCTTGGATCTACTCAATTTATTCTGAAAACAATATCATAATCATGGGTAGCTTTAGAAACATGATTTTCATAATAAAATGTCATCATCAACATACATTCATCATCATTCTCTTCTTTCAAGAACTTCTCATCCATGGACATTAATTTCATAATTTAGAAAACACATTTTTTATTGAAAATAATTTAAAATCTACCCAAGCTTCAAAATTCATCAATATAAATGTAATATAATCGTACCCATGTATAGAAATTGATGAGTTGTGTAATTGGGTAAAAAACCCATAACTTGATCATATGAATTTCTCATACTTAGCTAGAGATTTTGGCATGGGTGAGGAAGGAGACACCTACTCATAACCCTACAAACCTGGAAGGGATGGTTTAACCACTTTTCTAATTGCTCAAGATGAGATCCCAATGGAAACCTTCAAAACTTGCTCTAAATCCTCTCTTCAAACTCTCATGTTTGCATGCATGAAATGAGTTAGCTTAGAATAGGTTTTTCCCTCTTAAAACCCTAACGAGCCTTAAATAACGTAGTAGAGGCCCTTAGGACTTTGGAATTATGAAAAGACCCTTACTAAATTTGCAGGAAAACATTGTCAGGTGGTCCTAATGGACGATCTGACGGATTGTTACTGAGGGGAACGACTCGTTATGTTGCTCATTGAGTACACTGCCTGCCTGGACTCCCGGACTCATAGTGACTGATATAACGACTTGTTAGGGGTGGACATGACCCGTGGTATCCAGTCGTCAAGTTCACTACCTCACTCACCTCACTTCACATATAATTCATTCCACGACCCACACCACAACTTGTTACATGACAAAACATGTCGTGGTCAGTTTCCGCCAAGTACACTGGTCTGACCTCTTCTACTTTCCTTCTCCTTTACCCCACAGTTGACCTTCGACTCATGCGGTCTGACCAAGAGTCGTTTCCATTCCCGTGGGGAACCCTTTTCCTCCAAACTCCCCAACTCTCCACTGGCCTCCCCACGAGTCACCTGACGACTCGTGGATTATCCTCACGAGTCGTCCAATGACTCGTTCTGTTCTTGCAACACTAGTTTTACATTTTCCCCATTTTGACTCCCGGGTTTGATCCTTGGGTTCCCGGGGTATTACAATATTCATGTTTTTGGGAGTAGTGTCTAGCACCGAGTAGGCTAAGGGTCGATTAACCCTACGCCTCAGAACTATGCGCCAACATAGGTTTACATATCATATATATAATTTGGGACCTCCCTTGTGAGCTATCCCTTGCCCCGAATGGGCCTCTAGCTTGTTATCGATATCATGGTGTCATCCTTATCCCTGGAAAGGCTTTGGACGACTCTACCCACTTGAGTGTGATAGTTGGGACCACGTAAGCTCTATCTTGGTAATGTCATTTATATGACGAGTCTCCCATTGTTCCTCATGATTTCAATAATGCATGTTTATCATTCATGATATATATNATATATATTCTAAAGCAGGTTTGACCCAATGTTCAGTTTTTCATATGATTATCAGATTTCAGCTTTGGGTCATTTCATTCAGTTGTAATCTTCACTTATGTTCAGATCATGATTTCAGAAAATTGCTTACCATCCCTACTCATATTCTTATTTTGATTATGTTTTATATTATGCATGTTTTAAATTATTTTACTCATTTAAGTGGTTTTACTTACCTAGCATACTCAATACATTTCACGTACTGACCGCATACTCTATGTTGTATCATTTTATGATACCGGCCCCAATCTTCAGACTCGGCCCCGCCATTAGCCAGTTATAGAGTTAGCATCCAGCTTAGTGGTGAGTCCTTATATCTTGAGGACCATTTACTATCAGATATATTTGTACTTTCAGTTTTCAGACTTGTCGGGTTATTTGAGGGTGTTGTCCTATCAACCCATCAGTTATCTAGAGGCTTTCAGAATGTATGTAGTAATCAACTCATCTTGTATTATGTGGATTCTGATTTTGATGTTATGTTGTGTTCGAAGTTCCTCTATGTTATTATGTTAAGCCTTCCTCTTTATTTGGTTAAGTTAGATGTATGTTCATGCCATGGGTTGACTTGGAGTGTCTCGAGGCTCTTTGTCTCGTGTCTCAATCCGGGCCTATGTTTGGGTCGTGACAAATCACCAAGGAAGATTCTGATCCATTCTGAACAATGACACCACAATCCGTCGAGTCAACAAGAAGCACTCCTAGTCGTGCAAGCGGATGCATATCCTTCACTAACTCTTTCCTCTCCTCATCTACATTGGTCATACTCTCCATAGAAATCCTACTAAATGCGTCTTCCACCACATTTGCCTTTCCCAGATGGTAAAGGACACTTATATCATAATGTTTAAAAAGCTCCAACCACCTTCTCTTACGTAGATTTATATCCTTCTGGGGAAACACTTACTTTAGGCTTTTGTGGTCCATAAACACATAAACATGGACTCGATACAGATAGTGTATCCAAACCATCAAGGCAAATACTAATGCTGCCAATTTGAGGTCGTGAGTTGGATAGTTCTTCTCGTGAACCTTCAACTGCCTGGAAGCGTAGGCTATAACCTTACCGTGCTGCATCAATACACAACCAAGGCCGATCCTTGAGGCATCACAATAAACCACAAACCATTGGTTCCCTAAGGTAGGGTCAGCACTGGAGCTGAGGTGAGGTGAGTCTTCATCTCTTGGAAGCTCTTCGCACAATGCTCCGACCATTGAAACTTCACTTTCTTCTGGGTCAACTTAGTCAATGGTGCAGCAATGGATGAAAACCCTTCAACAAACCTTCAGTAGTAACTAGCTAAACCCAAGAAACTCCTGATATCCGAAGGACTAATCGGTATAGGCCAATTCTTCACAAATCCTCTCTATTGAGAGTCAACCTATACACCTTCACTTGACACTACATGACCCAAAAATGCTACTGAGTTCAGCCAAAAGTCACACTTGCTGAATTTAGCATATAGCTGACGATCCTTAAGAGTCTGTAGCACCACCTTCAAATGAGCAGCATGCTCTTCCTCGCACCGAGAGTATATAAGAATATCATCTGCGAACACGATCACGAACATGCCCAAATGCAGCTTGAAAACCCTGTTCATCAAATCCATAAATGCTGTTGATCGTGGGCAAAAATAGCATGTCCAAGTGATACTTTATAACTTAAATTAGTCTTGTTTATCTAAGTTATTGTATACATTTTCATGTAATTTTATATAAATGTGAATATATGTGCTAACCAACATGATTAGTCCTTGTTTTGTAGGTTTCAATGATTTTTAGGAACTAAATCAGATGTTGGTGAAGGAAAGGAATGGAGTCGGAAGCAACGGGCGAAAGTCAACAAGGAGAAGGCCATGGCAAGGCTGGCCGCGTTAGGCAGCGTGCTACGTTGTGCGTGTGCCGCGCCCAGAGCCGTGCCACGCCAATGCCAGGCAAGTGCGTAGATGCAGCAAGCAGGCACAACATCAGCGCGCCCAGCGTCGTGCCACGGCATGCCACCTGCGCGAAAAGGAGGTGCCATCGCGCTGCCCAGGCAGCGTGACGCGCTGCCCACGTGGCAAGGGCTGCCTAGGATCCATTTTTGGGCATTTTCAAGAGAGCTTCCGCGTTTGGGCCGTGTCACGGAGGCAGTGCTCCACGTTGCACTCCGTGACACGTTGCTTGTTATTCCGGGAAAAATTCCTACTAATATAAATAGCACA
>JACEIK010009299.1:32281-53083 GCA_018107945.1 Datura stramonium
GCATGAGAGTGAAATGAAATCTCATTCATAGCCTCACATACCTGGGTAAATCTGATTTACACTCCCTCTTGAAAGCCCAAAGGAAATTGAGCAAAAAATTTGGGAATTCGTCAAGCTTGATCCCCAAGGAAGAACTCTAACTTGCATGCATGAAATGGTAAGTCTTAAGATAGGTTTAAAACTCTTAAAACCCTCCTAACTTAGCTTAAAGCAGCGTAGTTTAGGACCATAGATCTTATAAATTATGAAAATACCCTTAATGAAAAGTCTAGAAATTTTGTACTGCTAGTGGTCATGATCGATACCACGGGCCGTCCTTCGATACCACGACTCATGGTATCCATCCATTACTTCCTCCATTATTTCTTAAATTCTCACGTCCTGATTCGATGACTCGACAAAATGGGTCATCACTCCACACGACGATCCATTACTTCCTCGTTACTTCACTAAATTCCAAACTCAGGTCTTCAACCACGACTGGATAGGATGAGTCATTTGACCCGTTTCCACCACTGCTCACCTTCTAGATGTCCTCCCAACGGATGCATACAATTACTCATTGTCCCATACAATGAGTCATGCCATGGCTCGTGCCAGTCACCTTGACAAGGACGACCCTCACAATGACTCCATAAAATGACTCGTTGCACTGACCAAGGAGTCGTTCCATGGCTCGTTGGACCTGGACCTATTGACCATATTCTCACCATGAAAGGGACCAATGATCTGTGGGAGCTTCCCACGACTCCTACAACGGGTCGTCTCGTGACATTTTCCTAACTTTTCTGTTGATCTCATTCCCAAATCCTGAGTTTAGTCTTAGGCACTTCTGGGATATTACATTGCGGGTGGCAAGGACCCTTTGGGCGAGCCACATTTATCCCCAGTGATTCCGGAAGTCATAGAAGCGACCGCTACTACTGACGAGGTAAGCATTCCCCCTACTGATACACCATTGAGTGGGCCGGTCGGTGCCAGCGCCATGACTCCAATGGAGGTACTACCTCCGCAGAATGATAGGAGCTCTTAATGTTCCACATGTATGTTCCCTTCCTTTTTCTTTATATTCTATGCTTCGGGGATGAAGCATGCTTTTTAAAAGGGGAGGGGGTGTACTTGTATTTTTGGGATTTTTTAGATTTGTCCGAGTGTTTTTGTTGCCGTATTTTTTTCCGTCGGGCATGCTATCTAATAGAATCGGTATGTTTAGGATGTACTTATTTAATTTGAAAGTAGCATAGTATTACTCAACCAATAAATTGTACTAGTTTTGAAGTTTTTTAAAATTGACCCTGCTTAAAAATTTTGATGGTTAGCTATGTACTTGTTGATTGCAAAGCATGACTTCTATGGATCTTTTTGTGTCATTTAGACTATTAGCATGAGTAGTTCTAGTTAGCTATGGATAAATGGGATAGGTAGAATAAATAAAAAACATGTATCATGAGTGAGCAAGGTCTATACCTAGTTCAACACTTCGTAGAGGATCTCGAACTTGCTCGGTTGGTCTTTACGTAGGTTTTAGGATGGTTGTTTAGGAAAGGATCATAGGCCGTTTTTGTTGAGCCCATTTTAGCTTAAAATACCCTACCAGAATAATATAATTCCCTTGATCCCGATTTTGAGCCTTAAATGAACTATTTTTCTTTAATTAGCCGATTAACCATACCCATTTTTTATAATAGACTTGTTTTAGCCCTGGTCCCTCCTTGGATATTATGAAACTCAACCTAGGAAAAATGCCTAAGTTGAGGGTGGTTAGATTAGGGGTGCATAGATCTTGGGGTGGTGAAAAAGGAAGAGAAATGAAAAAGGATTAAAATTGAGGTATAGTGTGACAAGATAAAAGAAGAAAAACAAAAATTGAAAATAAGATACAAAAAGAGAAAAATGAATGAAAATTTGAAAACACACCACATTCATATAATTGAATAAAAATGTGAAAAGGGAGGAATAAGTTGAAAAAGCATAAAGGGTGAAAAAAGGTGAAAAGTGGAGCCACATGTATGTAGTGTCAAGGAGGGTTTAGTCACTAAAAAAAAGATTCCATATTGACCATACCCAGTCTGAAAGCCTATATTACAAGCCGAATAGAGTCCTATAGTGATCCTACCCTGACCATTCGAAGAGCCGAAGTAGAGAAAATAAGGGCACGCTTATGGTATCCGATGTGCAATATTTGGAACTTCCTTGTGAGGGTGAGAGTCTTACTTGATCAGTCCCATGTTTCATATTTTTATATATCTGTGTGTGGGAGACTTCATTTGCTGTAAGGGTACTTGGTTTGTGTTTTATTCTGCCAGTTGTCCATGTGAAAAGAATTGGTGATGACTTGACTATCTACTAACAGTTAGAAGACACATCTTGATCCCTGTTTATCATAGTTTGTGGTAACATAATTTACATATGCTAATTTAGTTTACCAGAAAAAGAGACAAAGTTGTTTGAGTTTATGGTGCAAATTTTTATCGATGTTGGTTGTAGTAACCTAGGTTTATTTTCTAGTTAAGTGTCGTTTTTAGTTTTTTTGTTTTCTTTGTCTGAGGACATGCAAAAGTATTAAGTTGAGGGTGTTGATGTGATGTGAGTTTACAGCACTTTCGACACTTAAAACTGACAAAATACCATGGCCTTAGGTATGTTTATACGGATATGATGTGCTTTTACTTTATTTTCTAGGAAAATAGGTGTTGGAGCAAAAATGTGCAAAAGATGCATAAAAGTGCAGAAAATAAGCCAAGTACCAATCACAGTACGAGTCATACCTAGATTGTACGAGCCATACAGAGACTCGTGGAAAAACTTAGAAGGCTGAAACAATGTGAAGGCAAAGTACAACTCTCGGTACGAGCCGTAACTGGAGTCATGGAAAACTTCAGAGAAAAATTTGCACAAGTAGTCTCTTGGTATGGGTGGAACCCTCGGATCATAACATCTACTTACCACCTATACCATGAGATGTGGGGAGCTTAAGTGATTCTTAAAGACTTGGCAGAACTCCATACCAGATGCAACAACCAATTATGAGTCATAGGAGCAAGGTACGAGGCGTACCATAACACTCGTAGAAAACTTCAGAAGATGTCAAAGTTCTTAGAGTCAAGCCTGGATGGATTGTACGACTCATAGGACCATGGTACAAGTCATACCAGTTGCCAATACTTAGTCAATTCTGCAGCAATCAAGGAACGTAAGAGAGCAAGGTACCACCCGTATAATCTTATTTTGGGTCGTATGACCAGTCATAGATGAGTCGGCACCAGATATGAAAATTTCCCTGTTAGCTCAAGAAAAGATTTCTGATGTCTGTATAAATACCTTTCAATGTTTTTTAGAAAGAGAGATCAGTAGACGTGTGATTACATTGAGAGAAGTTCTATTTGTGAATTATTATCAAGTTTTGCGAAGCAATTCTTGAGATCAACACTTGATTTTATCAATTCTTGTTGATTTTGTTTATCAATATTCAAAGTAGGTTTTCTTCCAAATATTGTTGTAAGTATTTAATTATGTGTTTGTCTATGAATACTAATTACAATCTTACAATCATGAGAGGCTAAAACCACTAAAATTAGGATTGTGTGAACCATGGTGGATAAACGAAGTAGGGTTACACAAAGTGATTCAAAACCAATGCTAAATGTTTGTATTGTATTCTCTTCATCTATACACGATTCTTAACGGTGCGCAACGATAGGACTTCCCCAAATTCTTTACTTGCTTGAATCTAGAGATGTAGAGATTAGGAAAAGAGAATTACAATAATGTCTTGATTTTTACGATCATTGTATGACTTGAGCTATATTGATAATAGTTAGTTTGAAATCGCTCATGAGACCTGAACCGGTGATTGAGTATAGTAATCCAATAGGGATGAACCAGTCGTTTGGATGAACCCTAGTTATCAGTTCAATAAATAATCTTTTGGATTCATCATGCGTATCTATCCGAAGTAGTTATGAATGCATTGGGAAACTTACCCTAGCTATTTGCAAATCTTGATAACAACCACAATTGCGATCTTATTTTATTATTGTTTTTCTTTAAACCCCTCAATTTGGAGATAACTTACCAATAAGTTTATGTACAAGAATTAGTCTAGTTCTTACCTTATTCCCTATGGGTTCGACCCCAACCTCTTTGTTTGGTTCGTTATTGACAACATGCGCTTCATACTTTTCTAGGAAGTGTGAGTTTGAGTATTATCAATCAATAATCAAAATTGTGACATTCATCATCAAGAGTTAAATTTAAGATCACAATTGTCTACAATGGAGATTTTTTACCTTGATGAAGAAAAAAGAAAAAGCTACTCAATATTTGTATTTGTAACATTCTACAAATACAAAATGAATATCTAGTACTTTCTGAAAAATAAACAGAAATAGGTCAAAAATTCTCCTAAAATCCTGTGCTGGATGATTTTTTCCTTTCTACAGGTAGTGTCACTTCTGAGTCACCGGCATTCCATCGGTGCCCATCCACGGAACGCTGCTGTGTTACAGATGGGGACAGTGGCTCTGGGTCTGGCTGACATTGGCAGCAGCGGTTCACATGTGCTGACCCGCATTTCCCGGTGCACCTTCAACTCTTGTCCAGATTGTTTCTGTATTTCAACCGGTGTTTTGCCAGTTCCATCCGGTCAAGCTTCAGTCCTCTTCTTTAATTCCATGCTTTTATCCAAGTTCTTGCTTTCTCTCCTTAAATTAAATACCTACAAAAACATAAGAGAAAGTGATTTAAATCATCACAAATGACATGAAAACTAAGCAAAAGCCTATATTTAAAAGCCTAATGAGTTGGTAAATTACCAACTCTTCAAAACCCCAAACTTGAACCATTGCTTGTCCTCAAGTAATGCAATCCTTTACATCTGAACTTTAGGAATAAGCATGTAATCTGAGATTATGCACAAGGGACCACTACGACCTAGACAACCTAAAGATCGCTCACCAACACAAAAGAAAAGAGGAAACTCAACACTTTATCCAAATGCTCCAAGAGATAACTACAATGAATTGAAATGATTCACATTTGATTCCTTCATTCGAAACAAGGGGCATTGTTTAAAACAACACACTTATATGGTATCTTAAGTCATTAAAAGTTTATACTAAAAGTTTTCCTTCAAGCTCACTACAATCTTCTCTCAATCGTATATTTTGGCATGTGCAAGCGTGTTCCCCAAGAAGATGATTCTACTCACAACAAGAGAGAATCCCATTTAGTTATCAAGAAATTCACACTCAAGGGATTATAGAATGAAAAAAACATGCTCACTCTCACAAATAAATTCTCATGCACATAACTTGACCCATAAGTTTTCCCTTTGTGTAACTCGCCACTAATGTAGAGTTGCTACATTTAAAATCAATTAGGACATGGAGGTCATGATGTAATTTAGGAGTAAAGGTAGGATGACTTTTAAGTTCTAGTGACTAGAAACTTCCTAATGTCTTTTTGTAAATCTTATTACATGCTCTATTTTCTTTTGAGATTACCTTCACCTTATCTCACCTTGAACATCATTTCAAATTTTTGAAACAAGAGACCTCCCTATCTCTCCTTAGTAGCCACTTTTCATCTTGTTTGAGCAAGAGGCAACACTTTTTTTGCAATTCAGTTCTTTTCGCTCAAGCACTTCATTCGTTCTTTTCATAATATTGTGCTACATCACTTTGAAGTTTCCATCATTTTTCCATTTTCCTTCTTGTAACCCCTAAACTTAGGCTTTTTCCTTATCTTTCCCTTTTCTATTCACACACTTTTGGGATTTCAAGCATCATTTTTGCATTTCTTCTCACAATTAGCACTAGGGAGGATGGGTGCCAAAGAAGGATTACAAAAGTGTAATAGGCTTGTAATGTGGTTTCCCGAGAAAAGGCTTAAAGGGGCTAAACATTGGCTAGCAAAGGTTCATGCTCAAGGAAGTCATATCGGTAAGCTATCCAAATAAAAAGCCTAAAACCATCTTCCAAGTGTAGCAACATTTAGGATTTCTCCTTGAGCCACACTTGGGCAAGTTCTAGACAATCGTTTATGCAAGAGAATTAAACTAAAATCTTTTCCACAAAGCATCACCCTCCAAGGGGTTCACACCATTTTCATCACCAAATCAAGAGTCATAAAACAAGACAACATGAGAATCCAGAAGCCAAACAAAGAATGTGTAATTTATTACAAAAGAGTACCCAACTCTCAAATTCAAATGCCTCTTTCTTTCTCAAAATTCATTTTTTTCAATAGCCGTGCCATTTAAAAAAATTTTCTGGTGGTACCTCTCGGAAACCATTGCAATCATTGACTCAAAAGAACTTAATCTTGGTATTTTTCCTTAAGAAAGTCCCCTCTCAATCCATCATTGTAAAATGCCATCTGATTCAACAACAAAAGAAAAGAAAAGAAAAGAAAATCATTCCTTGGGAAAGAACCGCGGTATGAAGAAAATCCTTGGATTTTATTCACTAACTAGTATAAACAAAAGGCGATAATCAAAACATAGGTCAACAAAATTTTGTAATTTAACACCATCCCAATTAATGGAACTAACAATTTAAGAATAATTTTTCATTCATTGTTTTCCACATGCCCGACAAGGGTATTCACTAAAACAATTAAAAACAACAAATCATCCACAACATCAGAAATTTCGCCCGACAAAGGCAACACAAATGCCAAAAACAAGCCCGACAAGGGCACAATAGAGAAAAATAGAGGTAGACCCACCCCTAACTATACAATACATTATTCCCAGTGTATGCATGCAAAACAGAAAGTGTAGTGGGAACTTTCTGAAATGGCTACTCCTTATCCTCATCATTCGCCTTCCCCTCCCAAGCCCTTGAATAGATCACCGATAGGGCCTCAGGATGTGAATGGGGTATCCATTGCTTGGTCAAGAGCACTCAAATTCGAGTCTTCCAGTGCCGCTCTCTCTCGCCATTCCCGCACTTCTTCTCGAAGAGATGTTACAGCGCCCTCCACTATATCCACTCGGGAGTAGAATTTTGTTAGGCATTCATAAACATTCTTCAACTCCTACTTCACAATTTTGGCTATAAGGCCTAGGAGATTTAGGCTAGCTTTTGAAGCTGGCTCTCTTGAGAAACAGTCATTTCGACTAGCTTTTGTATGTGTCTTGGGTTAGAGGATGTGGAGGGAGGTGAAGGCCCTCAAAATGGTGCTTACCCTGATGCTTGACCTTATGTTTCGAGGTGTGGAATATTAAGGCCGGAAACAATGGGTTTCTCTTCTATGTCATGAGAGGTAGAGCCTTCGGGAGCCTTAAAAGCCTGCATCCTTTTTCTCTTCACATTGGGTGCCTCAGCATCCGTTTTCCTTTCCATATTTATTACCTTTGCGGTGGCGGAACATGGAGACTCATCGGGAAGAGTGGCACCCATGCATTGAGGCATAGTTGAGTGATTAGCATTGCCTATAGCATCCCGTTCCCTCTTTTATGCAGCCTTTTTTTTCATTTGATTGGCCATGATCTCCCTAAAGTTGATTAGCACCCCTTTCATGATATACAGGAGATGAGCATAACATCCTCCAATTTTACTCTTTGGCTATTCTTTGATGGCATGATCCGATACAAATAAACGCAACCATAGTTTTGCTTTCGAACATGAGGTCATGCCTCAAAAATATCCCCAAACACTTTAGAAAGGCCCATAGTGGTGAGAACTTCTTGGAAATAATCGGAGCTATCCCGACAATGGAGCTTCTTTATTGGCCAAAAATTCCATGGACTCAGTTCACAGGTAATCTCATCATCAGAAAATAATGCATTGATGTCATACGGGGTAATATCAACCTCCGCTTTTGATGCACTTGCTGAAGGCGAGGCAAGGGAATTTATCAACTTTCCTTTATGCTTCATAGCCTCTTGTCATGCCTGGTATGAATCATAAAACTCAAGCACCAAGTTGGTGTAGTATTCTTGCGGTCGCTCAACAAATACATGCCATTGACATTGGTTGAATTGGGCCTTGATGTTGGGAAATCATTTCTCATCCCTTCGAGATCGAATCTCTTCTCTGTGTGATTGATTTGCCCTCACAAATGGCATTGTGTTCCTTCATATCGGGCACACAAAATACTATTGCTTCCTTAGAGTTGGTGGGAGATGTCTTTGACATGGCCTTCCCTTTGCTCTTTCTCTTTGAAGTCGAAGGAGCCTTGCCACCAATCATTGCACGGATGAAGTCATAATTACGAAAGCCATGTTAGTGCCACAACAAACAACATTTATTTTGTATTTTAATAATAGAAAAGAAAAATTAACAACTATCCTAGGCTAAGGAAAGAAATTTTAAATATTGGATTACCAACAATTTGTAGGATGAGAACAACGAGAGATGGTGAAATGTGGTGGAGGCCAGATGAAATACGAGTGAGACTGCGAATCACTACTCAGCCGCTGATACTTTACATAAGCGTGTGAAAATTATTCATCCGGCACTACACCGGTGTTTCTCCAATTTTGATCCTTGAAGCGTAGATGAAAGCGTAGGTGCAGCGGTGGCTTAAAGCCTTACACCCCAACCTCACGTTTCAGCAGTATTTCAACGGGCACGACCGACAATTCGTCGATGAATGTCGTTTAGTGAATTTCACCCCCCAAACTCAATTAAATAGAACTCCTTCATTCATGACTCACTAACTCATTTAACATTATGATTTTATTCGCTCCGGCAACATAACAAAAATAAAAATGACAATTTTCCACTTAGAATGACGTCACCCGATCTATCATCGAGCAAATAATTCCTTCTTCGCGCATGGGGTTACTCAAAATTTGTATACTTCACCAAAATGAACACTTTTACAATAACCATATGCAATTACTATTTAACCCCCAACATAGAGAAATATTTTAGGTCGAAAAACCATAAAAATGGTTAATGGGGAACATGAGCACTGAAAATATTAGACCAAACATGATTCACATTCTCAATCAATCAACAAGATTAAAGCAATGTAAGAGCTCATGAACACATACAAATTTGAGAATTTGAGAAGAAGTGCAGAAATTAAAGCTTTAAGCTTTCCCAACAATGGTGATTGAAGAATTAAAGCATGTTGCGAAAAGAGAGTTTGAGGTAGAGAGTGAGAATAAGAGAATGAGAATGGGGGTTTATATAGGTTGAATGTGATTGGGTAGTGAAAAGGTGGATGTTAATGGTAGGTTTTAATGGAGAGAAGTTGGGATGGTTAAAAGGGTGTGGTTAGGTTAAAAGGTGGAGAGAGGAGGTTTTGGGAAGGTAAAAAGGTGTGTTTGACCGGTTTGGGTAATTTTTAAAGTGTTACGGGTTGCGTTAGTCAATGGTTCGATCAAGATTCAGAAATACACTTACTTACCTCTACCCGCTAGACTTGGAGCCGCCGATGGAGTAACGGCATTTCGCGGTTCAAGCAGTGACTTCTTGAATTTCCAATTCCACTTTTGTTACTTTGCAATCAGCAGGCGTTTATTGGATCTTCACCTATGTTTCGCCGGTGATTCGCAACTTACCGTTTATTTAAACATTCCTCTAGGTACATTGATTCACATGTGCCAGAATAGTGTTTCAAATAGCCAGCGTTTACATTAAGTAAGAGACGGGCGGCTCCCTCCTCCTTTTCATCCACTTACGCTTCTCTTGTGCAATAGGGTGGTGACTCATGCTTGAGCACCAGTGTTTCGCCGGTCTAGCATAGTGGCCCCCCTTTTTCCCTCTCCTTGCTTCACATCTAATCATCCTATAAAAATAAAATCAATAAAGCATCAAGGAATCAAAACATAAACACTTATGTTGCCCCCCAAGAAGTGCCTTATTTGTATCGTGGCACGACAAATGCTTCTCAACTATTAGTTTTGAGGTTATCCTCCAAACCAACCTCATTCAGCAAAAACCTCATCTTGTTACGCACTCATCATTTCAAAACCCCTATCACCTTGCACATCAAGAACTCGGTGGTGAGCAGGTGACTTCCTCACACTCCCACTCGAAATTTCATCTCACCAAGCTCTACATCTACCAAGCTCTTCCCAGGCAAGTAATGGTCTCCCCAAGATGATAGGTACTTTAACATCATGTCGTCAAGTAGCGACAAAGTGGTGGATGGATGAACTATGCATTGAGAACCAAGACATCTCCAACACTCCCATCGATTTCTTTATAGATTGATCGACCATGAACAACCTCAGCGGGTGGGTTTGGGACTCTCCAACCCCAACTTCTTAAAAATAATAAGAGGCATTAGGTTTATTGTTTCGCCCAGATCACATAGGGCCTTTTTATACATACAACCCAATGGTGCTAGGAATAGTAAAGGCTCTCGGATCCTCTCTTTTGGGAGCGAGGTTTCTTGCCATCATGGCCTTTGCAATGGTGTGTCACTTTCCCTACACTAGCATCTAAGATCCTTTTTCTTCAGCAAATCTTTCATAAACTTGGCATAACCGGGCATTTAAATCAAAGCATCCACTAGAGGTACATTAATGGACAATTTGCCAACATTTCAATGAATTTTGAGCGGTGCCTTCCTTTTTCTTGGCTAACGTACGAGGATATGAAGGTGGAATCCTACGCTCTTGGCCTATGTTGGATAAAGCCTCTTATTCGTTTCCTCTTCAACATTATCATTCATAGATTTACATCAACTTCTCCCTCATCCAATTCTTCTTCATCATTCATAACCTTTGGTGCTTTTCGCACCGCATCCTTTACTTCATCACTAGTTGTTTTTAGGTAAACAACCTCTTAGGCTTCACATTTTCCAACACTTTGCCACTTCTAGTCACAATTTCCATACAATGGCTTCGGTGATAACATGTGTGTTTGAGCCCGGTGATAACGCGCTCCCCCATCGGCATTTTGATCTTAGTTACCCCGTCTTTCATTACGATCCTTTGGCCTACGGTTGTCGTGATTCCTCAAACCATGATTGTCTTTCCTTGGCGCCTAGGGACATGATTTGCCTTTCAAAACTCAGGTTGAGATCATATAAGAACATTTCTAAGCTTATAATGTTGGTCCAAAGGGTTGGTAGGATACATATAGGGAATTCTAGTGACTCGGTACCATTCTTGAACACTATATCAACTTTCCACTTTCTTCTTCCATTTGTTCCACTTTTTTTCTTCCCTTTATTTCCTTAGCCTTTTTCACAACCCAAAAATTACCTTTTTATGCGCTTATTCTATTATTTTCATTTATTTTTATTCTTTTCTTTTTTTCTTTTTATCTCTTTTCTTTTCTTGCTCAATATAACTTGAGAAGTAGTCTACCTACTTATTTTACCCTCTTATTTCTTTTTCCTTCTCACCCCAAAACACACACCTTTTACATAAATCACTTAATTTCATAATTAATAAGAAGGATGATTTTTCAGAGTGTATCAATTATTAATTGTTTTTAGTTTCATTGTGGTTGATCAAGAAAAAGGGTCATCGGCTCAAAAGAGGAGACTAAGAAGGCCTAAATTCATTAATGTTGTTAGGCTCCTTATATGCGATAGGCTTTTGAAAAACAAAGAAGGCCTAAGTTCATTAATGTGGGCACATTCTTATGCTCATTTGCCATGTTTTGCCTTGATACGAGTTCATAATCTAATAGAAATGCATGAATTTTATTATGTCTTTTGAGCTAACAAATTTTTTAGATGTTTTAAACGAAACCAAGGACTCCAAAAATGACTCCAAGGTGTGAAAAGAGTTCGCGGGTGTTATGGTATGCGTGTGTGCCCAACCCTAAACTTCAAAGAAATATGCACAAAAGTTGGTGCTATGGGTGGTGTGGCGCGCCAAGTCCTAAGAATTTAGAGTGGGGTGATCAACACCTTGGCGAGATGAGAGGTGTGGCGTGCAAGCATCCCCGAAGTTAGAAAATTGTCACGACTCGAGTCTATACCATGGATTAATACGATTCTTAGGACCCCAAGCAACCCCAAGTAACCCATGGCATAGCATAACTCTTTGAAATTTTGAATACTCCTAAGGAATCTACTAGTGGGAGCTTTGATAAAAACATAAGTGGTTAAAATAGTTTAAGTAACAAAACATCAGTAGAATATTAAAATATATATACACACAGAAGCGTGCAAAACAAATTTAGCAATGAATGCATTAAACCATCTAAGAACTTAAGAGTTTGGACAAGCCCCCGGTGAACTCTAAAGTAGAACTTATGATTGGACGAGCTCGGCTAACAAAGTCTAAACGAAAGAACAAAATAGACAATTGGAGATGAACCTCTGGCTTCGGCAAATAAGGACTCACCAATGATATGTGTTGGATTTTTCCAAGAAGAACTGCGTGATGCTAAGGCGAGAACCCTACGCATGAATCATAAAATGATACAACATAAGAGAGTATGCATCGGTACTTGAAATGTATACGTAATTGAGATGTTAGGTAAATGTAAAGATGCGAGTTACATAGATGAACTAAAACATGCAATGAGCGCAATAGGAATCCTAAATACTAAAGTATCTAAAAATTTTATAATACTTTGTATGTGCTAATGCTTGTTTGTAGGTCATACACATATCACACGTCACGGAGGACTAAAGCTGAGCGAGAGGGCGCAGTTGTGCTAGAATGAAACATCTTTGTACTATAATATGGGAAACTATACTTGAGCATATAACCCTTATGAGCTGAACGTAGAGTCAGATGTATACCCCATCGAGAGAGGCCCACTATACCTTGCTAGAGATATAGTAGCTCGGCGGGTGATCACTATCTAATGCCCATTTGGGCTAATAACCTCTGATAGCAATGTCTTCTAGGAACTCGGATGCGGCGAACCTGATTGACTCCCGAGTGCTAAGTTCTACTCCATTGAAAATTCTAATTATGTCTAAATAGGTTGATAGCTCGCGAGTATCCTAAGACTTGAGCGGGACTACTTGTTTGGAAGTGTCTTAAGGATTTAAGGACACAGAGTAACTATGATCCTAGACTCGTCGAGTTGCTTTATACGAAATTGTCATAACAGTCTAAGGAACAGCGGCAAACTAATAAGCTGTACTAGTGAGATTCACGAGTTCCTCAAGACTAAAAATGAAAAGCTGATCGGCTAACATTACTATAGAACACTTGAGTATACTAAGATTTGACCAAAACAATGAAATTGGGTAAATCAGACAACCTAATCATGTATCTATACTAACATTGGAAATTTACAAGGAATTGTTTAGTCAAACAATATGCATTTTACGAATTGTCAATTACACAATTCCCATTCAAAACACATCTAAAGATTAGGGCTAAATCGTGTCATATGAAATGAGATACAAAGCATGATTACAACTGGCAATAATTTAGGAAAAACTCAAGAATCATCAAATTAAGGAATTCATAAGCTATGCGCAAGAGGACCCTAGTTTCGATATTCTATAGGGCTAGAACGAGGGAGAATTGCGGTATAATTTGGGAAACAAAAAAGGGTGATCTCGGGCAAAAATAGCATGCCAGTGATGCTTTATACCTTAATTTAGTCTTGTTTAGAGCGATTCATTATATACATTTTCATGTGATTTTATATAAGAAATGTGAATATATGCTAACCAACATAATTAGTTCCTTGTTTTGTAGGTTTTAATGAATTCAAGGAACTAATTCATCGGTTGGTGAAGTAGAGGAATGGAGTCGAGCAAATCGCGAAATCGGCAAGGAGCATTACCTTGGCAAGGCGGCCGCGCGGGCGGTGTCTCCGCTCTTGATGTCGTGCCACGCCCATGCTGGGGCACGCGAAGAACATCAAGCGAGGCAAGCTCAGCGCGCCCATTGCCCGTGCCACGCCGAGACGGTGACGCCAGCGAAGGCCAACGCTACATAGAGCGTGTCACGCGCGGCGCTGACCTTGCTCGCGAGATGGGCGTCCAGGGGCAATTTCGGGATGCCTTCGGCGTGCCTCTACATGTCCACGGGCGTGCTCCATGATACACTCCGTGACACGGAGCCATTTAAATTGTGCACGTCTCACATTTACTATAAATAGGTCCCTTATCTCCAAAAAGTGGACACACGATCTTATTTTACGAAAACCACGAGGGAGGTCACGATTGTACTCCGAAGAACCACCTAGGAGTGAAAGGGAGAAGTGGGAGAACTCACCTAGGGTTTGTCAAATTGCTCTTCTTCTCTACCAATTCTTGTAGTCTGTAAGTTACTTTAACAATGTTTTCTTGTAATTATACGAACATGAGTGGCTACAACCCTTCCTCTAGGGTTGAAGCCACAAGATATGATTGTGATTTTGCGATTTTGTTTTGGAATTGAGTTATTGATTGTTGTTTTGTCTTGCATTACGGATTATTGGTTGTTTTTATGATTGATCACCATGAAAACATACATGTTAACTTGGGCATATGCTTGAGGAAGCATTTACGGAATTGAGAACATGAGAATGTGGAGCATGATTGTATCTCGCGATATAATTTGTGTTAGGATAGAGATATACCCACAATGCCTTGCTTGGTTTATAAAACGGGATTATTTTAGAGACCGACTTAGAATTATGACATCACCACTCAAGAAAGTAGTTGTGAGGCTAAGTTGATTAAATAATTAGGTGCACGAGAGTCCACTACTCATTTCCACGTAAAACCACGACGTAATTAATTGCCCACAAACTACCAGCATCCTCGCTCACAATGAGTAGTGAGGCTAGTTTTGTGTTTTAGAGCTGAAAGGCCATGAACATGAAATTCTAATTATGTGAGACAACAATTGATAGTTTCATACTTAAACCATTGCAATTGTAGTATCGCGCGGTATGCAGTTTTAACTCTATGTTGCTCCTAGAGTGAATTCGAGTATTTCGTTGACCAAAGCTAGACTTAATTAAACCTTTTGAAAACTATAATCAACACTTGCGGTATTTAATGTCACACTTTGAGCTTGTTAGTTTCTTCCTTTGGTCAGTCCACAGTGGTTCGACATTGGTTCTTAAAAAGAGCCCTTTATATTACACTTGCACTTTGACCAGTACACTTGTGCGGCGCAACAAGTTTTTGGTGCCGTTAGCGGGGGACTCGGCGAAGTTCACTGAATTTGTCTATTTTTGTGTGATTTTAAATATTTTGTAAGTGTTGAAAAAAATTAAAAATTATATTTTTATTTTTATTAGTTATAGATTTATTTTATTTTTAGTTTTAATTTGATACACTTCTTAACATGGCATCATGGAATATAAATGGGTTAAATGGTGGATACTCTTACTTTGATGAGTCTTGTACGGTGCGAGAGGACCCCACTTGTGGCGACTTCTTGTAACACGTGCAATATATGTGATGGTCAAGGTGGCCGTGGGATGGTGGTGATCATCTCCACGTCCCCAAACCCTCCTATGATCATACATTTGTTTTTGATGAATATAACATGATGAAAATGAGGACTTGGGACGCCAAGCTCGAATAGAAGACATGCTAAAGCAGATGCTTGAGCAAACGAAGCAACGAAGAGGAGGCGATGGAGGCAGTGAGAATTCAGCTAGAAGAGAAATGGAAGGCTCGAGAACGGATGAGCGTCAAAGTCACGGAGATGATGGGCGAGGCCGAAGCTTGTAGTAAATTACGAGTAACGGTTTTAGGAGATACTCAAGAGGAACTACAAGAAGAAGACAAGGGTGAATTTTTGGATGAAGCCCAGCAATTAGAATCTCTTGAGTGTCCACATTGATGGGCACGCACGTTTGTCCATTCATGGAAGAAGAGATAGAGTTTCCCCCAGTTGACGTTAATGGAGAGATAGATGTTGATGCGGAAGGTGTATACAAGTAAGAAGGTCAAGCACGATACGGTTTGAGGAGTTGAGGTGTATTGGACCCCACTTTCGAAGCATTTTCGACATTAAGTTTGGGTGACAAGCAGGAATAGAGTCTTGCAAGAGTGTAGAGAAATGTCTAGAGGAGGACCAAGCCCTGTATATTTTGAAATTTGCGGCTCGGAAGACAAAAATGACTTCGCTTACTTAAGAGGCCAATAAGTGCAAAAGGCAACCTCTACAACTTGGTCCTTACAATTTTCACCACCGCTTTGAGCGTAAGAAAATTAGAGAAGGAAATTACGGGTGAGATTCATATCCTCAAGGTGGAGGAAAAGTGGTGAGCGTCGTGGTTCTGACCCGAAAAATTAAGCGCTTCTTGGGAGCAGCGGTACCAAGAGTACCATTTTAATTTCTTGCATTTGTGTTGATTTTTATTTATTTTTCATCTTGTGTTGTTTTTTGGTGGAAAGTTAGAGCGCAGAGATGGAGGAAGTCGAGTACCCTTGGAGGAGGAAGCTAACAAGCATGGAAGAGAGAAAAAGTGTGAGATTCGAACACCCGCTGTGTAAAGTTGAAGAAAAAGCATGTTGTTTGTTAGGCCTAAAGGCCTCAGGAGTATTTCTCACCCTCTTAAAGTGTTAATTTGATGCTATGAGGACATAGCATGATTCAGAGTGTAGGGTGAGGAAATTTCAAGGGAAATTTCAAATTTTGTGCGAATTTTTGGTGAATGCTGTGCTTGTGAGAAATATTGGAAAAAAATTACATGTGAGTCAAGCATGGCTTCATCACTGACAGTTTTCTTTTCGGTTCTTTTCCGATGGGGTCTTTGAACCGAAGAATAAAAAAATTCTTTGTCTGTATATAATGTTTTTATTCATAGTTAGGGGCATTTTCGATGAGGATGGATGACGGCCGTCTTGAGGAAAATTATCGATGAGTTTTGGGTTTTGAACAGTAGCTAATTGATGGTGGATGTTCTCGTTATGTGTTATACATGGTTATAAGATGCAAGTATGTTTAGTGTTGAAGCATGCAATTGTATAACTTTGTGTGAGAGACACTTAGGCTCTTAATTTGACTCAATATGATGGAAGCTTAATGTTTGAATTCTTGTGATTAATTTGAGTTAGAGTCTGGCGAATGTGTCTTGAATTGTGCATGTGCCATGACTATAAGGTTTTGAGTATTACGTACTGTGGATTGTAAGAACTTATGCAATTGTGTTTATAAAACGAAATGAAGGATGTAATTGTAGAAATGATTTAGGCATTTCTTTGAATGAACTTGAATGCTATCCCTCATTTTACCTACCTTGAATAATTAATCCTAGTTAGCCGGAGCCTTAAGCCTATTCTTTGATAAAATTTGCAACATAAGCAATCTATTTTTTGTTTCATTAACCTTGAATTTGATCCAAAACTCCTAAGTGCTTAAGTAAATAATCCGAAGAGTAAAGGAGTGAAAAATGAAAAGAAGGAAAAGTGGAAGCTTGTAAAAAAGTTGAGAAAGGTCAAGGGTGCACTTGTGTGAAAATGGTTGATTATTAGGCAAGGGTAAGAAAATAAATTAAGTTAAAAGTTACTTATAGAACTCCTTACTAATAAGCCAAAAGTGCCTAAGAAAATGGGGGAAGACAAAAGAGGAAAAAGGAAGGCTGAAAAGAGATAAGAAATTGAAGGAAGAAGGTAAGCTCGTGAGGGTGTGATGTATTAAAGCGCTTAGGAAGTTACTCACTATTGCGCCATATAGTACCTACTATGAGTCCCTTAGTTACATTACAACCTAAAAAGTCTTACTTGATCTTACATTCATACATCCTTAAATTAGTGGAATAAAACACTAAGGGCAAGCTTATGGAGGCCATTACATGATGCATGTGAATTTTTGTGAGAGTGAGTGTAATTCGATTCGTGTACCCACACATGTTGTGATTTAAAAATTATTTTTGCGTGTGATATTGGGTAACTCTCTTCCTGAAGTGAGGGCATATTGAATGAAGGATACAATTCATGTGGGATTTCTTAATCAGTTGATTCGCATAGGTTGCTAAGATTGAGAGTCGATTCTTGAGGTTAGGAAGTCTTGGCGGAGTTGTATTTCATTTGATGATTAAATCGTGCATGCCCTATTTTTAGCTTGTCATCTTAAATAATCATTCTAGTCGTAGCTTGAATTATTTTGCTAAATTAGCTATGTGTGAGTCTCCGTATGCATGAGATGTAAAAGGTTGTTGAGGGCGAACAAGACTTTAAGTGGGGTTGTGATCTCGGGTTAAAATAGCATGCCCGAGAGATTCTTTATACCTTAATTTAGTCTTGTTTATCTAATTAATTATATACACATTTCGTGATTTATATAAATGTGAATATATGTATAACCAACATGATTAGTCCTTGTTTTGTAGGTTTTAATGAATTTGAGTAACTAATTCATCGGTTAGTGAAATAGAGGAATGGAGCCGGGAGCAAAATCGTGAAAGCCGGCAAGGAGCATGCCTTAGCAAGGGTGGCCCGCGCCCGAGTGCCTTATTTGTGCGTGTCACCGCGCAGTGCGTGCCATGCCTGCGAGCACGCGAGAAGGAGGCATCAGCGAGGAGGCAAGCTCAGCGCGCCAGCGCAGGTACCACGCAGGAGCGGCTACACGCCAACGGTGCTTATGTTGCATGAGTAGCGTGTCACGCCGCGACGCGTGACACTCGGCAGTGGCATCAGGAGGCAATTTCTAGAGCCTCCCACGTTACCTCCGTGTCACGGAGCGGTGCTCACGATACACTGGTTACATGGTGCCATTCCACGACAAGCTAAATTGTACCGTCTCACATTTACTATAAATAGGTTCCTTAACTCCAAAAAGTGGGGGACGATCTTAATTTCGTGGACACACGATCTTATTTTCTGAAAACCACGAGAGAGGTCATGATTGTATTCTGAAGAACCACCTAGGAGTGAAGGGAGAAGTGGGAGAACTCACCTAAGGTTTGTAAAATTCCTCTTCTCTTCTATCAATTCTTGCTAGTAAGTTAATTTAACAATGTTTTCTTGTAATTATACGAACATGAGTGGCTAGAACCCTTCCTCTAGGGTTCAAGCCACAAGATATGATTGTGATTTTGTGATTTTGTTTTGGAATTAAGTTATTGATTGTTGTTTTGTCTTGCATTCTGGATTATTGGTTCTTTTTATGATTGATCACCATGAAAACATACACATTAACTTGGACATATGCTTGAGGAAGCATTTACTTGGGTCAGAACATGAGAATGTAAGGAGCATGATTGTATCTCGCGATATAATTTGTGTTAGGATAGAGATATACCTAATGCCTTGCTTGGTTTATAAAACGNTATTTTGCTAAATTAGCTATGTGTGAGTCTCCATATGCATGAGATGTAAAAGGTTGTTCGAGGACGAACAAGACTTTAAGTGTGGGGTTGTGATCTCGGGTTAAAATAGCATGCCCGAGTGATGCTTTATACCTTAATTTAGTCTTGTTTAGCTAATTAATTATATACATTTTCACGTGATTTTATATAAATGTGAATATATGTACTAACCAACATGATTAGTCCTTGTTTTGTAGGTTTTAATGAATTTGAGTAACTAATTCATCAGTTGGTGAAGTAGAGGAATGGAGTCGGGAGAAAATCGTGAAAGTCGGCAAGGAGCATGCCTTGGCAAGGCTGGCCGCGCCAGGAAGCGTGCCACGCTGTGCGTGTGCCGCGCCCAGTGCCGTGCCATGCCCATAGCAGGCACGCGAGAAGAGGCATCAAGCAGGCAAGCTCCAGCGCGCCAGCGCCGTGCCACGCCAGGCCAGCTACACGCCAACAGCAGGCCAACGCGCTGCATGAGTAGCGTGTCACGCCGGCAGCGCGTGACACTCGGCAGATGTGCATCCGGAGGCAATTTCTAGAGAGCCTCCACGTTACCTCCGTGTCACGGAGGCAGTGCTCCACGATACACTCCGTTACATGGTGCCATTCCACGACAAGCTAAATTGTGCACGTCTCACATTTACTATAAATAGGTCCCTTAACTCCAAAAAGTGGACACACGATCTTATTTTCTGAAAACCACGAGAGAGGTCATGATTGTATTCTGAAGAACNATCCTCCAAACCAACCTCATTCAGCAAAAACCTCATCTTGTTCTGCCTCATCATTCAAAACCCCTATCACCTTGCACTCATCCGGGAGCTCAGTGGTCAAACCTTGAAGGTGACTTCCTCACCACCCACTCGAAATTTCATCTCACCAAGCTCTACATCTACCAAAGATCTTCCCATGGCAAGTAATGGTCTCCCCAAGATGATAGGTACTTCAACATCTGTATCACAATCAAGCGCGACAAAGTCAACTGGATGGATGAACTTGTCGACCAGAACCAACACATCCTCCAACACTCCCATCGATTTCTTTATAGATTGATCAACCATGAACAACCTCACTGAGGTGGGTTTGGGACTCTCCAACCCCAACTTCTTAAAAATAATAAGAGGCATTAGGTTTATTGTTTCGCCCAGATCACATAGGGCCTTTTTTAACACATACAACCCAATGGTGCTAGGAATAGTAAAGGCTCTCGGATCCTCTCTTTTGGGAGCGAGGTTTCTTGCCATCATGGCACTGCAATGGTGTGTCACTTTCCCTACACTAGCATCTAAGATCCTTTTTTTCTTCAACAAATCTTTCATAAACTTGGCATAACCGGGCATTTTAAGCAAAGCATCCACTAGAGGTACATTAATGGACAATTTACTTAACATTTCAATGAATTTTTGAACTGATTGCCTTCCTTTTTCTTGGCTAACGTCTGAGGATATGAAGGTGGAATCCTACGCTCTTGGCCTATGTTGGATAAAGCCTCTTCGCTCGTTTCCTCTTCAACATTATCATTCATGGGAGTTACATCAACTTCTCCCTCATCCAATTCTTCTTCATCATTCATAACCTTTGGTGCTTTTCGCACCGCATCCTTTACTTCATCACTAGTTGTTTTTAGGTAAACAACCTCTTGGGGCTTCACACCCACATTTTCCAA
>JACEIK010009300.1:20873-34412 GCA_018107945.1 Datura stramonium
GAATGCATATAATTAAGTCGATAAACACGACAAAACTAAGTTATAAAGCATCATTCGGGCATGCTATTTTGCCCGAGATCACCTACCCCACACTTAAAGCTTTGTTCGTCCTCGAACAACCCTTTTACATCTCATGTGAATGAAGACTCACACATAACTAATTTAACAAGATAATTCAAGTTACGGCTATACTGATTATTTAAGATAACAAGTTAAAAATAGAGCATGCACAGTTTAATCAATGAAATGATATACAACTCCGTTAAGACTTGCTAACCTCAAGAATCGACTCTCAATCTTAGAAAACTCATGCAAATCAACCGATCAAGAAATCTGCCATGAATGTTATCTTTCATTAAACATGTGCCCTCACAACACGAGAGTTACCCATTTTTACTCGCAAGTTTTTGTAATACAACAGGTATGGGTATATGAATAGAATTACACTCACTCTCTCAAAGAATTCACATGCATCATGTAGTGAACCATAAGCTTGCCCTAAGTGTTTTACTCCACTAATTTAAGGATGTATGAACGTAAGATCTAGTAGGACTTAATGGGTTGTGATGTAAGCTAAGGGACGGGTAGCATATTAGCATGTGTAGTTTTTTTAAGCCATGAATAAACCAAATAGGAAGAGTTTATTATAAATGATGTACCATGAGTGAGTGAGGTCTGATACCTAGTTCAATACTGTGTAGAGGATCTAGAACTTGCTTGATTGTTCTTTGGATAGGTTTTAGGATTGGTTGGTTACGAAAGGATCATAGGCCATTTTTGTTGAGCCCATTTTAGCCTAAATAAACCTACCGAAATCATATGATTCCCTCGGTCTAAATTTTTGAGCATTCAATAGACCATTTTTCTTTTCTCAACCTATTAATCATACCATTTTTATAAAGAACCTGTTTTGGCCCTGGTCCCTCCATGGACATTGTGAACCTCAACATGGGCAAAATGCCTAAGTTGAGGGTGGCTAGAGTAGGGGGTGCATAAATAATGGAAAGGTGAAAAAGGAAGAGAAAGAAAAAGGTAAAAAATGAGGTGTGGTGTGACAAAAGAAAAAGAAAAAAAATTGAAAAAGAAAATACAATAAGGGAATGATGCATGAAAAGTTTGAAAACACACCACACTCAAACAAATCTGTAAAAAAGGGTGAAAAGGGAAGAAAAAGTGAAAAAAGTAAAAAAGGGTGGAAAAGTGAAAATAAAAAGTAGAAGAATAGAGCCACATGTATGTAGTGCCAAGGAGGGGTTTAGTCACTCAAAAGATTTTATATCTATCTTACCCAACCCGAAAGCCTACATTACAAGCCAAAGCAAGTCCTATAGTTATTCTAACCTAACCATCTGACGGACCAAAGTAGAGAAAATAAGGGAAAGCCTATGGTATCCAATATGCAGCATTTGAAACTTCTTTGTGAGAGTGAGAGTCTCGCTTGTTCAGTCCCATTCCATATATTTTGCTATATCTATAAGTCGGTGACTTCATTTGTTGTGAGGGTATATGGTTTTTGTTTAACGTTATTAGTGGTCTGTGTAAAAAGCATTGGTGATGACTTGACTACCTGTTAATAGCTAGGTGACATGTCTTAATCCCTATTTATCATGTTTTATGGCCGCTAGTTGTGCATGTGCTAATTTAGTTCATGGAAAAAGGGCCAAAAGCTTTCGGAGACATAGTGCAAATTTTTTTTTGATATTGGCTGTAGTGTCCTAGGTTTATTTTCTAGTTAAGTGTCGTGTTTAGTTTCTTCTTATTTCTTTGATTGAGGACATGAACAAATTCTTAAGTTGAGATGTTGACGTGCTATGAGTTTACAACACTTTTGATGCTTAAAATTGAGAAAATAGTATGGACATAGGTATATTTATATGGATATAAGGCACTTTTACTTTGATTTTAGGGAAAATAATTGTTTGAGTATAGATGTGCAAAAACAGCCTTAACATGCAAGAAATGAGCCAAACTACAAGTCTAATTATGAGTCGTACCTCGATCTTACGAGTCGTAATGAGAACCATGAGGACAGTTAGAATTCTGAATTTGGATGGAGGCAACCTACGACTCTCATTGCGAGCCTTACCACAATGGTATAAGCCATAATTAGCGTCGTGGAAATATTCAAAAGAAATCGCACAGAGACAGACTCTTGGTACAAATGGATTCACCAATTGTGGCACCGGTGTACGAATCATACTAGGAGCTGTGGTGCACTTTAGAAGATTTTCAGTACTTGGTAGATAGACAGTACGAGTTGTGGAAAGAAGGTATGAGTCATACCATAACACTATAGAAGAATTCTGGAAGATGTCAAAGTTCTCAAGCCCAAACCACGGAAGCAATGTACGACTCGTAGGATGAAGGTACGAGTCCTACTGGAATGCCATCACATAGCCAAATCTGTAGCAGCCAAGAGCTTATGCAAACCAGGTACGACCTGTACAATCCTGCTACGGGTTGTAGAACCAATTATGGCACAGTCGGCACCAGATATGGAAAACTCCCTGTTAACTTAGGAAAAGGTTTCTAATGTATGTATAAATATACTCTACGTTTTATTTTAGTTAGAAGGGGATAGAATAACATTAGAGACGTGTGAATAGTTACTTTTTTTGAATTTTTATCATGTGTTGAGGAGCAATTCTTCAGATAAAATTCTTGATTTCTTACATTATTCTTGAGGTTGTTCTTAGATAATCAAATCTGATTTCCTACCAATTATCAATGTAATTATTTTATTATGTTCTTGTCTATGAATGCGAATTACAATTTTACAACAACGATAGGCTAAAATTTCCCCAACTAGGGGTTGTGGGAACCATGGCGGATTAACAAATTAGGATTGCAAAAAAGTGATTCAAAGGCAATGCAAAAAATTGTATTGTATTCTCTTCATCTTCAAACATTTCTTAGTGGTGTACAACGTTAGGACTTTCACGAACTCTTTACTTTCTAAACCTAGAGAGGTAGATATTAGGAAAAGAGAATTACAACAAAGCTTTGGTCTTTACGATCATCTTATTAACTTGAGATGTGGTCACATGATAGTTAAATTTGGAACATATTGATAACGGTTAGTTTGAAATTCCTCATTAGACCTGAATCGGTGATAGAGTATAGTCATCCAATAGGGACGAACCAGGTGTTTTAATGAACCCTTGTTATCAGTTCTACAAGTAAGCATTGAGATTGATCACATGTGTATATTCGAAGTGGTTATGAACCCATGAGGAACACTTACCCTAGTTGTTTCCAAATCTTGATTCAAATCAAAACTATAATCTTCGTTTTTAATATTGTTTTCTTGAAACCCCCAAATTGGATATAAATCACCAGCAAGTTCACTTATCAGCATTAGTCTACATCTTACCATATTCCTGTGGGTTTGAACCCAACCTCTTTGTTTGGTTCTTTATTGACAATGCCCTTGTCATACATTGTCAGGAAGTGTGAATTTAAGAATTATCAGTCTTCACAGATAAAGCCATGAGTCGAGGTTTCACTTCATGGCTCATGAAATGAGTTGTGGTTAGGATAGTAGAGTTGGAGGTTTGTTTCCAATGAAGGTCACGAATGAGGGCCATAAGTTGTGACTCTCCTAATGACTCGTGATGTCCCGCGTGAGGACTAATTGATTTATTTTTTCAGCGAATTTAGGAAGGGTTTTTTCATAATTTCTAAGTTTCAAAGCCCTAAACTATGTCATTTTAAACTCTGTTAGTAGGGTTTTGAGAATGCCTAGTCTATTCTAAATCATTCTCTCCCATGCATGCAAGAGTAGAGGGTTCCTTCGAAGATTAAGTTTAAGAATTCTCCTAGTTCTTCCGCAAATCTCTTGGGCTTTCAAGGAAGAATGTAGAATGAGCTTACCCAGGTATGTAGGGTAATGAATGAGTGTTTCCTTTCACTCTCGTGCCCAAATCCCTTCTCAAGTCCATTAATTAAAGTGTATGATTCTATGGGGTTTTTAACCCATGTTTATGAAATTCTCTATGTTTAATTAATGGGTCAATATCCTTCATGCTTCAAATGATCCTTTAATATTCATGGGCAGATTTTTTATACCTATTTTGATTACAATTCAAGTTTTCAAGTTTTAAGAACACGATGCCCAATTATGCAAGTTTCATGAAAAGTCGAGTTTATGATCTATATTTCCAAGTATGATAATATGTTTAGTATGAAAGAATGTTTATAATTTAACCCATGAATGTAATTATGATTTTTCTTACAATGTCTATTTCATGCAAGCATGATGTTAATATTAAGGCAAACCCACTCAAGTTAAGCATGATTTCATGATTTAGCCAAGGCTAATAAATTCAATTATCTCCAGTGTTGGAGTCAAGGCTCCCCATACGTTATGATTTAAGTTATATTTTGATATATGATTATATGAGCATTATATTTGTTCTTGGGAGTAGTATCTAGCACCGTGTAGGCTAGGGTTTCCAAGGTTCCTAGACTCATGAACTATGCGCCAATATAGGTATATATTGGGGCCTCTCAAGAGAGAGTTTCCCCAGCCCAAGGGCTCAACATGATATCACACCTTACTTGATCATTTGCCCTGACAAGGCTTAGGATGGCCCTCCTGCATGTGGGCAAGACGTGGGATCATCATGCACTCATATATAATGGTTGTTGATTAAGACAAGTCTCTCGTTGTTCCTCATGATTTCATTAATACATATATTATAAGATATTATACCATGTTTTTAATATGTTTGATATGAAGGATCAGTATATGAGCTTTTTCCTATGATTTCAGATATGGCAAGCCACATGCATTTATTTCAATTATGGGTTATTTGATTCAGTTATGAGCTCCAGTTATGTCTATTCATTTTTTCAGATATCGGCATGTAGTTCTTACTCTCAGAATCTTATGATGTTATGATTTAAGATATGAATGATTTCTGTTGTACTTTCTAAGCATGTTTTATTTACCTTGCATTCTCAGTACATTCCAATTACTGACCACATACTCTATGTTGTATCGTTCTTGATACAGGTTCATACATTCAGACTTAGTCCCGCCACTGGCCAGTCTCTAGAGTCTATCCTAAAAAACATTGTTGGTGAGCCCTCATCCTTCGAGGACCTTCAGTTAGTTGAGTTTTGTTATTTTCAGTTTTAGACTTCTAGTGAGCTAGTTGGAGTGTTGTCCCATCAGCTCGTCAGTATGCTAGAGGGTATTCAGAGATAGAGTCGTATATTCAGCTTCCAATTCAGTGTTTTGATATTTCCATTGGATGGATCTTTTATTATTCAGACTTTTGATATTTCAGAATTCAGTTTTTTGCTTTGCTTACGTTGAGCTTTAGTTATAATGTTCATGCCATGGGTCGACTTGTAGCCATTATGGTTCTAGTTTTCGCGTCTAGATCCGGGCCTATATTCGGCTCGTGACAAACTTGGCATCAAAGCATTAGGTTTTGAAGTGTCTAAAAGTCATGTTAAGTAGAGTTTTTTTCATGGGTGTTTAGTGTGCCGAACTTATGATGAAGAGGCTATGAAACGTTTAGGAAATTTCCCTTTTTTCATGATCTATGTCGTTCTATGAAGTATCTCTCCATCCTTCTAACTCATGTTATACGCATTTGCAGAATCATGCCTCCACGTTGAGTTAACAAAAAAAAGAACAAAAATGGAAATAGCCATGAGAATGGCAATGGAGATAGGAACTAGCAAGCCCAACTAGCACCAGCAAGCCCTTTGTAGAGCAGGTCTCTCATGCTGAGTTTAGGGCAGCTTTTTCGATGTTGGTCCAGGCTTTGACTGCTCAGATCAACCAGAAAATGGTGACCCATGTCCTGTAGAATGCGAGTGCAGCGGAAACTCAAGTTTGGGATTTCCTCAAGATGAATCCCCCTGAGTTCCTTGGGTCGAGAGTGGAGACATGAGTTTCTGGAGGAAATATAGAAGATCACCCAGATTATGGTGGTGATGGGGGAAAAGAGCGCAGACTTAGCCTCCTATTAGCTGAAGAGGGTTGCTCATATTTGGTACCGCCAGTAGAGAGACGTTAGAGAAGTGGGATCAGTTCTATGAGCTGGGAAGAGGTCATGATAGGTTTCTTAGACAGATTCTTCCCTAGGGTTTTGAGGGAGGAAAAGGCGGTGGGGTTTGTCAGTTTGAAGTAGAATGATACAACTGTTCAAGAGTATTCCTTAGAATTCATCTGGCTGTCCAAGTATGCACTGGAGATGGTAGCAGACTAGAGGGCTCATATGAACAAATTTTTGTATGGAGTGTCCGACTTGCTAGTCAAGGAGTGTAGGACGTCGATGCTAAACAATTAACTAGAATTCTCTTGATTGGTCATATATACCCAACAGATAGAGTCAAATAAGATGAAGGATAAGGAGAGAGAGGTCGAGAGGGCCAAGATAGAAAGTTTTAGTTTTTCCCAACAGAGGTCTAGTGGTGGACATCATCAGAAGTTCCAATAGAGATTTTGAGCCCTAGTGCCGTCATCGGCCAGTGTGCCATCTAGATCTAGGCGTGATCAGAGGAGATGATCACTACACTTTCAAAGATAGGGGAGCAGGTACGGAGAGACTAGTATTCCAGTTTGTGGTAGGTGTGGAAGGAAGCACCCCGGAGAGTGCTTAGCAGGTTCAGGGGCATGTTATACATTACTGACTTTGATGTTATTTTTGGTATGGATTTATTCCATGCATGTTATGCATCAGTGGATTGTAGAGCCCATATGGTAGAATTTCGGTTTTTGGTTGAGCCAGTCCTAGAATGGAAGGGTAGTTTAGCGGTGCCTGTAGGTCACTTTGTTTTCTACCTCAAGGCCAGAAAGATGATTTCTAAGGGTTACATGTATTTTCTAGTTCGGGTTAAGGATGCTATATCCAAAATCCCAACTCTCCAGGTAGTTCCGGCAGTGTGTGAATATCTAGAGGTTTCCCCAGATGATCTACCGGGAGTCCCTCCCGAGCGGGAGATTGACATTGGTATTGATCTTCTTCCCCATACGCGAGCTATATCTATTCCTCCTTACAGAATGGTTCCAGCTGAGCTAAAGGAGTTGAAAGAGGATCTCCTAGACAAGGGTTTCATCAAATCTTGCAAATCCCATGGGGTGCACTAGTTCTATTTGTTCAAAAGAAGGACGGTTCTCTTCATATGTGCATGATTATCGTAGTTGAACAAGGTTACAATCAAGAACAATTATCCTCTTCCCAAGATTGATGACTTGTTTGACCAACATCAAGGTGCCAAATGCTTCTAAAAGATAAACCTCAGATCCAGATATCATCGGCCCCGAGTTAGAGAGAGTGACATTCCAAACACAACTTCAAGACTCAGTATGGTCACTATGAGTTTCTAGTTATGTATTTTCAACTAACGAATGCTCCTGCATCTTTTATTAGTTTGATAGACAGGGTGTTCAAGCCATACTTGGATATGTTTGTGAATGTCTTCATAGATGACATTCTTATATACTCTCAGAGTAATGAGGAGCATGTTGCTTATTTGAGGATTGTGCTACAGACTCTCAAGGAAGCTAGTTGTTTTCTAAATTCAGCACGTGTGCATTTTGGTTAGACTAAGTAGACCTTTTTGTCATGTGGTGTAAAGTAGGGTGTGCAGGACGACTCTTAGAAGGTATAAGCTATAAAGAATTGGCCTACACAAGTTAGTCCTTCGGACATGATGAGTTTCATGGGTTTAGCTATCTAGCATAGGAGGTTTATTGAAAGATTTTAATCCATTAAGGCACCGTTGACTAAGTTGAACCAAAATAAAGTCAAATTTCAGTGGTCGGATGTTTGTGAGAAGAATTTTAAGCAGCTAAAGACTTGACTCACTTCAGCCCCAATATTGACCCTACCTGAGGGTATAGATGGATTTGTTGTGTATTGTGATGGCTCGAGGATTGGTCTTTGTTGTGTGTTGATGCAGCATGGAAAGTTCATAGTGTATGCCGCTAGACAACTTAAGACTTATGAGAGGAATTACCCGATGCATGAACTAGAGTTGGCAACGGTAATGTTCGCATTGATGATTTGGAGACACTATTTGTATGGTGTCCATGTGGATATGTTTATGGACCATAATAGGCTACAATATATGATTACTCAGAAGGACTTGAATTTGCGACAAAGCAGATGGTTAGAGCTTCTCAAGGAGTATGAAATGATTGTCGTCTATCATCCGAGCATGGAGAATGTAGTGGTGGATGCCCTCAGAAGGCTTTCTATGGAGAGTGTTTCTCATGTGGAAGATGGAAGGAAAGAACTAGTGAAGGATGTGCATCGGCTTGCATAATTAGGGTTTCGCCTTGTTGACTCGACGGATGGTGGTGTCATTGTGCAAAATGGGTTAGAATCCTCCTTGTTGTCTGAGGTTAAGGCTAGGCAAGACGAGGATCCTATTTTAGTAAAGTTGAAGGAAGCGGTTCAGAATTAGAAGGTAGAGGTCTTCTCCCAAGAGGGAGATGGGGTACTTTGTTATTAGGGTCGTTTGTGTGTTCCGAGTGTTGATGACTTGAGAGACTGGAAGTTGCATTAGTCTCATGGTTCTTGATATTCTATTCATCCAGATTCCACCAAGATGTACCATGACCAACGAAAAGTCTATTGGTGGAATGGCATGAAGAAGGACATAACGAGTTTGTGGCTAAGTGTCAGAATGGTCAACAAGTGAAAGTTGAGCATCAAAGACCTTGAGGTGTGCTACAAGACATCAGTATCCCCACATGGAAGTGGGAAGAGATCAATATGGACTTCATCACTGGGTTGCCTTATACTCGCCAATAGTGTGACTCTATTTGATTGATTGTAGACAGGTGGACCAAGGTAGCTCATTTTCAACCAGTCAAAACTACTGACTCAGTGGAGGATTATGCTAAATTGTACATTTGGGAGTTAGTTAGATTGCATAGAGGTCCCTAGTCAATCATATCAGATAGAGGTACTCAGTTTACCTTCAAGTTTTAGAGATCACTCGAAAAGGGACTTGGTACTTAGGTCAAGCTTAGCATAACTTTTTAGCCGTAGACAGATGGTCAGGCTGAGCGGACCATTTAGACTCTTGATGATATGTTGAAAGCATGTGATTGAAATTAAAGGTAGTTGGGATGATCCTTTGCCTCTTATCGAGTTTGCATATAACAACAACTATCACTCTAGTATTTATAACAACAACTATCACTCCAGTATTCAGATGGTTTCGTTTGAGGCTCTTTATGGGCGGAGATGTAGATCACCTATTGGTTGGTTTAAGGTATGTGAGGCTACATTTATAGGGCCAGATTCATTTCTTGAGGATATAGAGAAAGTTCAACTTATAAGGGAAAGGCTGAAAATAGCTCAGAGTCATCAAAAGTCCAATGCGGATGTGAGGAGGAGAGAAATTGAATTTAAAGTTGATGATTGGGTGTTTTTGAAGGTGTCTCCCATAAAGGGAGTGATGAGGTTCGGGAGGAAAGGGAAGCTTACTCCCTTATATGTTAGCCCATACAGGATTGAAAGATTTATTGGCATGGTGGCCTATGAGTTGGAGTTGCCCGCGGAGATTTCTTTAGTACATCACGTCTTCCATGTGTCATTGTTAAAGAAGCACATTGGTGACCCTACTTTGATTGTTCCGGTGGGGAGCTTTAGTTTGAAGGATAGCCTTAGGGATGAAGAGGTTCCACTTGAAATCCTTGATTGTAAAGTTCAGAAGTTGAGGAACAAAGAAGTAGCTTTAGTAAAGGTTCTGTGGAGAAATCAGTTTGATGAGGGAGCTATGTGGGAAGCTGAAGTAGATATGACGGCTAAATACCCGAATCTTTTCCCTTCCGGCTAAGTTCCAGCTTGAGGTACCCGTTTCCTCCTTAGTACCCTATTCAATTTCATGTCTAGTTCATGTCTCCCAGTTTCTTTCATGTCAGTGCATGTATGTGTGATTCATTAATTGATTTCAGTCATGTATTTCAGTCTAAAGTCAGTCACTGTGTCAATTTTCTACTTAAAATATGTAGTATTTGGGATGGTAGTTCCTTTCCCTAGTTATTCCGTATGTTTACCCACATTCACAGTCGAATGTTCCCATGTGGAAGATATTGTAATACCCTAAAAATCCCTAAGATTACACTCGAGGGTTGAGTGGAGAAAGAAGGAAGAAATTTGCACAAGCCACAGAATGACTCGTCAAGTGACTTGTCAGGTCACCCAACGAGTCGTGGAGTGATCCGTGAACAGAAGGAAGGCTAGCGATGGGTCGTGGTCAGGGGTTCTTCACAGATGATTCCACGATTCGTGGTGTTATGTCATTACTCATTAAGTGATTCGTGGTCAGGATGGTTGAGTTGGAGGTTGGTTTCCAATGAAGGTCATGAGTGAGGGCCACAAGTCGTGACTATCCTAACGACTCATGATGTCCCTCGTGAGGACTGGTAGAGTCATTTTTCCAGTGAATTTAGTAAGGGTATTTTCATAATTCATAAGCTCCTAAGCCTTAAACTACGATGTTTTAAGCTCTATTAGGAGGAATTTAAGAATGCTTAGTCTATTCTAAATCGTTCTCTCCCATACATGCAAGAGTAGAGGGTTCCATTGAAGATCAAGTCTAAGAATTATCCTAGTTGCTCCCCAAAAATCTTGGGCTTTCAAGGAAGCGTGTAGAGTCATCTTATCCAGGCATGTAGGGTCATGAATGAGAGTTTCCCTTCACTCTCATTCCCAAGTCCCTTCTCAAGTTCATGAAATTAAGTGTATGATTCTATGGGGGTTTTGACTCAAGTTTATGAAATTATCCATGTTTTATTCATAGGTCAATTCCCTTAATTTATAAAGTGATGATTTAAGATTCCTGGGTAGGTTTTATATCTATTTTTATTACAATGCATGATCTCTAGTTTTATGAACATGATGCCCAATTATGCAAGTTTCATGAAAAGTCAAGTTTATGAATTATGTTTCCAAGTATGATAAGATGTTTAGTATGAAAGAATGTTTATGATTTTACCCATGAATGTAATTATGATTTTTCTTACAATATCTATTTCATGCAAGGATGATGTTAAGATTTGGGCAAGCCTACTCAAGTTAAGCATGATTTCATGATTTAGCCAAGGCTAATAAGTTCAGTTATCTTAAGTTTTGGAGTCAAGGCTCCCCATTCATTATGATTTAAGTAATGTTTTGATATATGATTATATGAGCATTATATATGTTTTTGGGAGTAGTGTCTAGCATTTAGTAGGCTATCGGTTCCAAGGTTTCCCAGTCTTATCAACTACACGCCAATGTAGGTATACTTTGGGGCTTCTCAAGAGATTGCTTCCCCATCCCAAGGGCATACCGTGATATCACATCTTACTTAATCCTTTGCCCTCGCAAGGATTAGGATCATCATGTGCTCACTACTTGGTGGTTGTCGATTATGAAGAGTCTCCCATTGTTCCTCATGATTTCACTAATGTATATATTATAAGATATTATACCATGTTTTCAGTAGGTTTTATCCCAGGATGAATCTATGAGCTTTTACCTATGATTTCAGATATGGCAAGCCATATGCATTTATTTTATTTATGGGTTATCCGATTCAATTATGGGATCCAGTTATGTCTAATCATGTTTTCAGATTTCAACATTCAGTTCTTACTCTCAGAATCCTATGATGTTATTATTTAAGATATGCATGATTTAAGATTTACTTACTAAGTTTGTTTTACTTAACTTGCATACTCAGTACATTTCAAGTACTGATTGCATACTCTATGTTGGTGAGCCCTTATCCTTCGAGGACCTTTAGTTAGTTGGGTTTTATTATTTTTAGTTTCAGACTTCTAGTGAGCTAGTTGGGGTCTTATCCCAACAGTTTGTCAGTATGTTAGAGGATATTCATACATATAGTTGTATATTCAGCTTAAGATTCAATGTATTGATATTTCAGTTCGATGGATGTTTTATTAATCAGACTTTCGCTATTTCAGAATTCAGTTTTCCACTTTGCTTACATTGAGCTTTAGTTATCGTACTCATGCAATGGGTCGACTTGGAGTTATTTATGGTTCTAGGTTCCGTGCCTAGATCCGAGCTTATGTTCGGGTTGTGACAGAGATAAGAAATTGAATTGAAGTGAGGCAATAGCCTAAGTTTGGGGGGTATATAAGAGAAGGGAAAAATATGATATCTTCAATGTGAGATAACACCAAATTGTGATAAAATTAATGCAATGGTTGATTGAACACTTAACTGAATACATGAATCATACATACATCCATATCCTAAAAGAAACTTGGGCACATGAACTGAACATGAAAACTAAATAGGGTTTTAGGGCAAAACTGATACCTCAAACTAGAACTGAACGTGTAGAGAATAAATGTGGGTATTTAGCCATCATATCCGTTTGAACATCCCACATAGCTCCCTCAAAATGTTGATTCCTCCATAACACTTTAACTGAAGCTACTTACTTGTTCCTTAGCCTTCAAACCTGATGATCCAGTATTTATACCGGAACCTCCTCACAACTGAGGCTGTCTTTCACACCAACACTGTCCACCGGGACAACTACAACTGGATCACCGAAACACTTCTTTAAGAGCGATACATGGAATACAGGATGCACAGAAGCTAATTCTTAGGCCAACTACAATTCATAAGCCACCTTGCCAACGCGTCTCACAATCCGGTACGGGACGACATAGCGGGGACTAAGTTTCCCCTTCCTTCTGAACCTCATCACTCCCTTCATGGGACATATCTTCAAAAATACCCAATCATTAACTTCAAATTAATTCCCTTCTCCTCACATCGGCGTAGGACTTTTGGCGACTCTGAGTAGTTCTCAACCTTTCCCTTATAAACTGGACCTTTTCCATAGCCTCATGAACCGAATCTGGTCCTATCATTGCTGCTTCACCAACCTCAAACCAACCAATGGGCGACCTACATCTCCGCCCATAGAGAGCCTCAAATGGAGCCATCTGGATGCTGGAATGATAGTTATTATTGTAAGAAAACTCGAAGTTATTATTGATCACCCCAACTACCTTTGAAGTCAATCACGCATGTTCTCAACATGTCTTCCAGAGTCTGAATTGTCCGCTCCGCTTGACCGTCCGTTTGTGGGTGGAATGCTATGCTGAGCTTAACCTGAGTACCAAGTCCTTTCTTAAATGACCTCCAAAATCGAGAGGTAAATTGGGTACCGCTGTTAGAAATGATGAATAAGGGAACTCCATGCAGTCTGGATGACTACACGCAAGTGCACGTGGTCGAACAAGTAGTAAATGGCTCAAGTAAGCCAAGTATTTATCCCACAGGGACTGGACTACGGGGCAAATCGACTCAAGCGTCAATAAACTGTAACTCTAAAAATGCAAACAACAAAGTAAAGAAGAGTTTTTATATTTTGTATCCTAAATTTGTACTAAGTCTAAAATGAATATACCGTTTGAGTCTGAACTATGAATGTGTGCATGCTGAGGCTAAAACGAACATGTAGAGAAATAAATTATCGATACAAGTGGTTAATCATTCCTCCGGTTGCTAGTCAGAATTATTGCCTATGGATTAA
>JACEIK010009301.1:17721-29361 GCA_018107945.1 Datura stramonium
CTATTTGTTAATCAAGTCTCAAATGTATCAACAAAACAAATTTAATAATAGTTATTAAGCTTGACTTAAGTAAAGATTTGGTTATATAGCTTAATCTGAATCATTGCCATTTTATGCAAATATCTTATGTACAATCGTAATTTTTTTTTTGTTGGATATAAAATTTCTATAAAACTAAATAACTTTTAACATGATAACACTCAAACCAAAAAAAATATTAAAAGCAAACTAAATAGTTAATGAGTATTAATATAATTAGCTATATAGAAATATTAACCTAATTCTGTTCTAGTAGATCACAATGAAACATAAAAACATATGACAATATTTCACCCATCAAAATGATGGTTTAAGCGGATCTTAAGTTTGAAGTCCCTTAACTATTTTTAGTAGAGAAATTTTCATAAATATCACTATCCCTGAAATTAATTACAGAAAATAGTGACATTTATTAAAATTACACAAAATAGTGATTTTTTTTACTTTTTTGATACCGTTTCTTATAAGGATAGACTTGTATCAGAGATCAAATCCTTAAAACCCTCCTTAATGTATATCATCCGTTACACCAAAACAGACTCTGCGTAATCAATGTCATTAAATTCAAACCCTTAATTTCTTCCTATAATGACTCTATTTAATATCTAATTAACTAAACTTGCATATTTATTGGGAAAAAATCTCTCTTCATTTTGATCTCGATTATTTTTTTTACCATATTTAGAAAAGTTAAAACAATTAATTCATATGACAAAAACTTCAAAAAATCGCTGATTTCGTGGGGAATTACTTTTTGATAAATCCTGATACTGATACATATATCTAAACTTAACTACCTACATTCATAAATTGATACATGTATCTATACTGATACATGTATCAAAAACTCATCCATCCAAATGAAAGTTATGTGTTTCAAAGTTATGTGTTTCACTGAAAATATTGATACATAGTGAAAATAAATACACAATCAAAGAGTCTAAATTTGCAAAATTCTATAACATTATATGTTTTATAAAATTTGATTCAGTTGTCATACATTGATAAACATGAGGGTAATTTCCCAATTTATAATTTATTCAAGATAATAATACATGGGCGACAAAGCAATAATAGGCAAAGATTTTCTGAAGTGATACACAAAGCAAAATATGATAATTTACATTCATGTATCATTGAAAAATATTAATACATACTAATAACAATTGACACAAATGTATTGATACCCACAAAGCAATACATTGGTGCATTACAATTCTGAAATTATAAAAAATCTGATACTGATACATGTATCAAAAACTCACTATCTAAATAAAAGTTTGTGTTTCACTGAAAAATTGAAAAAACCTGATACTGATACATGTATCCAAAAACCCTCTTCTTGAAAAAAAATAAAAAATTCTTTCTCCTCAATTGTTTATCTTCGGTTGTTCTTTCACAAATTGATTCTAAGAATAGAAAGAAGAAACCCCATTAATTTCTCAATTATTTTTTTTTGAGAATTTTTGCAATTTTTTTGAGGGTGTGCAGTGAAATCGAAGGAAAAGTAGCAGGTCAAGGATTTAATTCAGTGGTTTTGATTTTTTTATTTTAAATTTCAATCTTCTCAAAAAGTCAAAATGGAGAAGAACTATTTTAAAATTTTGCTTTGATTTCTTCGGCATGATGACCTTCGCCGAATACCTAGGTTTATCTTCACCGTTACAGTGTTGCCGACGGACCTACTCCGCCCTTGGATTAGTCTTCTAGAAGATGATTCATCCGCCATTTTTAAGCAAGATTATACCTTGATAAAATCCTAAAATTTTAAGATGTTACAAAAGATATATGAAGTAAGATAAGGGAAATACAAAACAAAAAAGGTAAAAACTTACACAAGAATCACGAAATAATGGAGGATCTTGAGAGAGAAAAACGGATGAAAATCGTGAGAGGAAAAATCAGAGGAAATATTCGGAGAGTTCTGAAGATGGAAAAATGGTGTTTTAAATAGAGCAAAATATGAGTATTGGGATTGGAGAGAGAAGGTAAAAAAATTGATACATGATAACCAGATGGTAAAAGCTATTTGTGTAATTATTTTGCTATTTTTTATAATTTTTTAAAAGTGCAGTTATATATTGTAAATATATAGTAAGATTTGCTTAATTATGTAATTTTTTCTTTTTAGTATTATTTTATTTTTCAATTAATTTTGACATTTACATAATTACCCGATCAGAGCAAAATATTTACACGATTTCTACCCTTTTACTTTCATACCCCTTAATTAATTACAGAAAATATCTCATATTGTAATTTTTCATGATACCATCATAGTATATCCACATACTGTCATGGTATCACTGAGGATGAACAGTCCTTCAGGAATAGTGACTCCTTAATCCTCCATGATACCGTCGTAGTATATTCATATACTGTCATAATATTATTGAGGAATGAACAGTCCTTCAGGGAACTCCTTAATCATGCACGATATTATCACAGTATATTCATATATTATCATGGTATACTTATGATACCATCGCAGTATATTCATATACTTCCATGATATACTTTATGATACCATCACAATATATTCACATACTGCCATAATATCTTATGCGCGAAAACCCATCAAACTCATAATGACTAGTGGGGCATGAATTATAATTATTTTGTATCGACTGAATATTATGGATAATTAATATGAAATGATCCATTTTTATATAATTAGTTTAATTTTTAAACTATTTTACGTGCTTTTTGCTTAAGGCTGAAGCCCCACGGGCCAGCAAGCTTACTTGGATCAAACTAAAAAACCTCATTCTTCAATGAGCTCCAAAAATTACAGCCCTACCCTTAAATTACTAGTTAGGCTGAATCGATCTATCGAGCCTAAGCCATATTGACGGCTCTATTTATTTCTTACGAAATATTGAAAGAAACCATAAGGGGAATCACCAAGATGCAAAAGGTTCAAATAATATTTTAAAATTTTATTTTTATGCCTTTTTTTATAAGTGACATTTACTTTTACACAAGAAATCTAAAAATAACAAATGAGATTTTCAAAAGATTATTTTCTTATATTTAAATTGTAAAGGAATATATGCACCCATTTTCTTGATCCAGACNCCAGACTTGGGGGCATGTTAAAAATTCACCCAATACACTACCTAGAATGCATATGATATGGTTTCAATAATTACACAAGGACTGGTAACCATTTTCTTTTGGGGTTATTATTGTGTATGACATCAAAAATACTTGATACATAGGGTTGCCTTTTGTAGAAAAAATGGGGCATAATAGCTTCTCCAGATTTATCCTGCATAGATTGCTGAGAGTGAGCAAGGCAAGCGAGAAGATCAATCCCTCACCACCACGAGTCACGAAAAAAATAGCTGAGGACGGTAGCAACAACCTCGGTGCTTTCCCGTGCTGCTTCAATAAAAGATTGCTGCATATTATGTTCCCGCTTGCTAAAGAGAGCTGCAGAGGGAAAATAGTAGTTGAAGACCTAGGTGTGGTGTTAAATGAGCAGGACAGTCCATTGAATTGTCATTTGAGCGTGTAGACAGACCTGAATAGAGTGAAATGAGAACAGAAAATTTATACAGCCGATCTCAACTTATTTGGGATTCGTGAGTTGTTGATAATGGAGAAAAGAAATCCTTTCTGCCATCTGCTTGGATATATGGAGTCAACTTGCCCTGTATTGCAACAGGAAACAAAGACATGAATGGGTTACAGAACACGCACAAGAACCTACTACAGGCACAACACAAGAAAAGAATGACCAAGGAAAAGAAAAAATAACACTACTGATGATCCTTACAGAAAAGTGAGAAATTCCATAGAAAAAAAAAAACAGTTGATGCAACAATCCTATGACATAGAACTATGCTGGTCACTCTTCTAAAATGCGCCACTGTACCATCTTTGCTACATGTCTCCCAATGACAAAAACAACATAATGAATTAAGTTAGATAAAGAAAGCACAAAATAAAAGCTTAAGGTATACCACCAATTCGAAACCTCTTGAGAGGGAACAAAAAACTAAAATCTCGGGTGTCCAATTGCATCTGACACAAATTCTATATCCTTTATATAATACACACACACACACACACACAAGAAAAAAACACTCAGGTAAGCTCAAGACATGTGAATGTTATTCTCCTTAATAGCACAGAACATGGAGACCCTATTCTGTCATGTTTCTACTTGGACACGTTTGAATGTTTTACCAGATTTGACAAAAATTTACAGCATCCAAGTTAAATTAAGTGTAGATGGGACAGTGACAGCTAGCATTTCACAAACCGTAAAAGGATTCAAGTTGGAACAAAGCGACATATTTAATGATACTGTAAACTGGTCTACTGATAGTTTTAAGGAACAAATGTAGCTCCTACACTTCTATAAGTTAACAGAACGTGCATACTGCTTCATCAGTTTGAGTATTGCGAGTAACAGACTGCATGACATGTCTCATAATGGGACTCCTTGGAGCCTGAAACAAGAACCCACAGAAAAACAAAGGAAATTTCGCAATGTGGAACAATAGCAACTCCTGAAATTTAAAGCATGTGGACACTATTCGTACCTGATTGCAATACCAGCACGTAAATTCAACATCAACAGCATATTAACAATTGCATGCATGGGCCCGCAAGGGCATGGTTGAGTGGTTGGGAGGCGAGTTTCCCCTTTGGGAGATCCGGGTTCGAAACCAGCTTCTGTCTGCCACTCAGCCATGAGCTCGCTGCACAGGACTTGTCTAGTGCAGTTTACATCTGCCGTGTGGTTTGCGAGCTATTGCACAGTGAGCGGGTTACCATAGAGCGGTCACCGGAAGGGTAGAGACTGTAGGTTTCCCAAAAAAAAAAAAAGTTGCCTGTATGATTAAAGTTCTGTAAATATAAAAATCCAAGTATATTATCAGCTATTAATAGTGAAGACAGTCATGCGAACTCATGGTAGTTGCAGAAAATACAAACACACAGAGACATACATGCATGGCCTCTCCTGAAACCACTCACAAACCGGTCCAGATAAAGCATTCAACTAAAAATAGAAGTAAACACTGGCAAGTATTTTGTAACATATCTCCAAGTAACACAGAGACACTATGATATATTCCAAACACTAGGCTCTATAAGAGAAGGAAAAACAGTTTAGTCATGAAGATTAGCTGGAGACAAACGAAAAACCTAATTTGAGTAGAAAACAAGTTTTTGAGTTACAACTGAACAAGCAACAGGGAGTAGGAAGAACAACATCAGGGTCTTTACTAACTCATACACGGTACAAGCAGCACAAGTATGGGTGTTCATTATCCAAACCTTGAGAATTGTCACATTTCCTCCCAAAACTTCCTATGTTACACAGTTGGGTTTAAAATATACAAGGGAAAAAAAGAGAAAAAGAAAGTGTCAAACTACCTCCCTCGAAGTTCTAAAGATGCCCAACTCTTAGTTCATGGTCCTCATATAAAAAGGCAGGACGTTGAACTATTCACAGATTGAGGCATTTTAGTGTAAAGGTTGACATGATCAGATCCTATACAAATATCCTGAATTTTGATAGTCAAATACTCGATCATAAACTGATCCTTGCAGCGGCGCTAGCAGATCTGGTGGAGTAACTCATTTTTCAGGTTCCATGGATTAAAGAAGCATATGTTGCATGAGTCACCTTCAGACCACTTCTTATCATCTCATCACGCAATTCAAATGCCTTGGACATTTCTCCAGCGATGCAGCAACCATAAATCAAAAGGTTATAAGCCACTGCATCCGGCTTCAGACCATTAGTCAACATGGATTCCCACAAGCCTCTTGCTCCTAACAGATCACCCCTCCTACAGAATTCATAAATGATAGTTGTGTAACTTACACAATCTGGGGAGATACCACTGTCCTTCATTTCAAGCAAAATATCCATCGCTTCCTGAATTTGATCCAATCTGCATAATCCCCGTATAATTATATTGTAAGTCACAGCGTTTGCAAGACATCCTTTAAGCATTGCATCATGAAGCTGTTTAGCTTCTACCATGTACCCTTCACCAGCGAGATAATCAAGGAAACAACTATATGTGAATTGGTTAGGTAGCAACCCCCTAGCTAACATTTCCTTGTAGAATATCTCTGCTTTATCTAGTAATCCAGCCTTGCACAAGTTATTTATCATTACAGTGTATGTCACTATATTTGGGAAGCATCCTTCACTGACCATTATATCCCAGCATCTAAAAGCTTTTTTAAGATCTCTAACTTTGCCATATGCATTGAGCATGCTAGTGTATATTACTTCGTCAGGCTTCATTCCTTGGTCATGCATCTCCTTCAAAATATTTAATAAGTATTTCATATCATGATGCTTTAGAGTTCCAGAAATAAGTATACCGTAGCACACAAGGTCCATGTTTATTCCCTTTTCTGCCATCTCATCGGTAGTGGTTAGTGCATCCTTTAATCTTCCTTCCTTACAATAACCATGTAAGAGAGCAGAGAAACACATTTCATTCAGATAATGATGATGATTTTGAAGGTCATCAACAAACTCTTTTGCTTCAGATACTCGACCTTTAGCACAAAGTCCAGTTATCAGAGATCTATAGGTATATGTGTCAGGAATGAGACCCTTCTTCACCATTTCATCTAGCAATTCAAAAGCCCTTACAGTGTTTCCATCTTTACAATGCCCTTCAATCAAGACATTATAAGTGACCTCGTTAGGAGTTACATTCATTTTCACCATCTCATCAAATAACTTGCTTGCTTCTACCATCATGCGAGCACGACAAAAACCAGAGATAAGTGCAGTGAAAGTGAAAGTATTAGGTGAGATTCCTTTGCCTGTCATCTCATGGTATAGCCTAAAGGCCTTCTGCACATCTCTTTCCTTGCAGTAACCATCTATCAATGATGTATAGGTTACAACAGTTGGGGTCAATCCTTTATCAATCATCTCATTAAAGATAGATTCTGCTGCACTACATTTTCCAGCCTTGCAATAGCCATTGACGAGAGAATTGTAAGGGTATATGGTTAATTCTACCTTATTATCAAGCATTCTATTATAAAGAATAACTGCAGCATCTAGTCTCCCTTGTTTGCAGAAAGAGTCAATCATGATGGAATAAGTAACACTATTTGGGCACAGCCCTTTATCCTCCATTCTATCAAAAAGAGACTCTGCTTCATCCAAGTTCCCATCTTTACACAAAGAATTAAGCAATGCATTATAAACAAATAAATTGGGCACAACTCCAACTTTCCCAGTCATATCAATCAATCTGTAAGCAGCTACACAATCACCCTCTCTCCTCAATCCGTCAACAACACTTGACACTACAGCCTCACGCGGGACCAAAAACAATCCCAACATCTCATCCACTAAGGTTCGAGCAAGCTGAAATTCGTTCACTTTACACAGCCCCAAAATCAAAGAACAATATGTGACAGTATCAGCAGTCAATCCTTTGCAACCCAACAAATTTTTAATTTCAACAGCTTCCCAAACTCTTCCACCCTTACAGAGCCCATGAATCAATATGTTGTATAAAATGATACTCAATTTACTCCCATTTCTCTCAACCCAATTCATCATTTCCTTAGCCTTTTCAAAATCTTTCAACTCGCACAAACTTTTAAGCACAGCTGTATAAATGTATTCATCAGGCTTAACACCCCAATTTACTGCTTTATCAAACAATTGCAAAACCAAATCAAACCGTCTTACTCGAATCAACCCATTTAACACAGTGCTCAAAGTCCTTACTTCTGGTACTAATGAATGCTCCATCATAAGCCTAACAATTAACACAGAATCCATTACTCTCTTATCCTGAACATAATTTTGGGTTAGCAAATCAAAACCCAAAGTGTGACCAAAATTGAAACTTTTATATGTATCTAACAAATTTTCAAAAACAAATCTTGGGTTCACTTTCCTTTGCAATAGGGTCTGCAAAAGTGAAGTGGCAGGCCAATAAAGATTGGATTGAACAAGGGAATGTATTAGAATGCAAAACGACGCCGTTGAATGGTCAAAACTCTTGTGAAGGCCAAGAAAATTGAAGAACCGTAAAGCCAACCTAGAATCATCAAGGGTTTGAAGGAGAATTTGCTCGACGTGATGGGGTTTCAGCCTGGCGGAGATGGTGCTGTTCAGTGCTATATTCCAACTCCTTTTGCTCCGAACGATTTCGTTTAGAGTTGCTATGAAGCTTTTGTCGTTCTCTTGGTTGTTGAGGTTGGGCGTTGTGGAAATAGATCGCCGTCGGCGAATGTGACCGGAGAACGGCCTGCTCCGGCGAAGGGAAGGGTTCATTGGTGGATTTGATGAAAGAGCAGGGTTGTCACAGAAGTGCCGCTCTAAGCTGGTGGAGGCGTTGTTTGATTATGAGTGCTATAGCTGTAAATTTGAGGGGCAGAAATGATGCTTTTAATTTGATGAGGGGGCAGTTATGGAGTTATGTGGATATTATCGGGTGAATTTGAAAATCTTTAGCGGTGTTTTGTTCTGGAGAACAATTATTTTTGGGAGAATGATTAAATTTACTCCCTCTACTTTAATTTAATAGTTAAATTTATCCTTCGTCGTATTATGATTTTACTTTTACTCCTCATTTAAAAAAAAATTCCAAATCACACCAAAACACTATTTTAAAAAATAAAATTCACAAACTTACCATATAACCCGTCCGATCCGATTCAATTAGCCAAAATGAAGCCAAATTTCTAACTTGCTCACCCAAACGTACTCGAAATGTATGCCTTTTGTTCCTATTATCTACTTATTTGTCCTGTATCTTAATTTTGTAAATGGAGCTGCGGGCTACGCAGGAAAAGTTGGTGTACACCCAAGTCAAGACAGTGATACAACAGTGGAAGGAATTCTCCGGTTGTGAAGGAGGATCACCATCACTAACGTCAAACTACCCCCAAAGTAATGATGGGCTATCTCGGGAACTGCAAGCTTTTGGTTATCAGAGTGGCAATGGTGATTATCAAAGGGGCGATGGAGCATGTCCGGTTACAATGTATTGATTACCAGAGTGGTGATGGAGCATCTCTTGGTGTTACAACCAAGGGATTTCTCAAACGGTGATGGCGTCCATCTACCTTTACACCCAAAGGATTTAATCCCAACTTGTGTTGGGTGGGAGAGTTAGAAATTTGGATTCATTTTGATTAATTTGAATTAGATCGGGCAGATTATATTGTGGGTTTATGAATTTTATTTTTAAAAATGAGCAATTTATTGTAATTTGGAAATTTTCGCTAAATGAGGGGTGGAAGTGAATAGTTTGATAACAGCAGAGACAAATATAGCCTCTGATAGATGGAAAAGTAAATTTGAATAACATTGCACATTTGGCAATATTTTCCACTTTTATTCAAAATATTATTTCAAAAAATTGTTTTAATATAAAATTGTTATAATTTTTTAATATTTAAATTAATTTTTCAAAATTTTTAAAAATATGAAATTTATGATTTTGATTTTTTTAATATTTTTAATTATTTAATTTGTTACTTAATTTAATATTATTTATTGAATTCACAATTTAATTTTTAATATCAAAACACCAACTTAAATGGACTAGTGGCTCCTTAAACTTGTTCCATTTTATTTAAATTAAATAACTTAATTAAATTTTTTTAATTTTTTTATTTTTATTCCTTTATTATTTTAATTGTTGTTTGATAGATTGAAATTGAATTGATAATTGAGGTTTTTTTATTTATTTTAATTTTGAGTTTAATTTGAACGGATTAAAATAGGTAATATTTTTAATTTCAATTTTCTGTTATTTAATTAAAATAAATTTAAATCACTAAAAAAATAAAAAAAAACACTATAAATTAAAATTTTCAAAAATTAAAAATATTAAAAAAATCAAAAAAGATAAAAAAATTAAAAAAATTTTTTTAAAAAATATTTAAAAAAGTAGGTTAGTACTCCCTCCGTTCCGTTTTCTTTTTTACTTGTCATATTTTTCTGTCATATTTTTCTTCACGAGAGTCAATTTAATTAATTTTTGAAGTTAAATTAAATTAAATTAATTTAATATTTAGATATTTGAAAACTGACAGAAAAATATTATAAATTGTAATTCTTTTTATATTAATATGATGAAAAAATATATTTTAAAATATTAATTAAAATTTATACAGTTTAAATCTCAAAAAGCAAAACGAAAGAAGTAAAAGAAAAACAGTGGGATGGAGATGCATTCTGTTGTTCCTTTTAATCTAAATCTGGATTGAGGAGGAGAGGAATGGAAAGGGATCATTCCTGGAAATGCACCCAGTCAATACGAGTTTTCACCTCGGCCATTACGAACAAAATCTTCAATTTGAGATTATGGGGTAGATATATTGCACATATATCAGGATATTTGTCAGTTGTCACCCATTGTTTGAAACTTGTAACAGCTCAGGCGAATCAATCTTGCTTGAATCGCTGTGAAAATGGGTTTGGAACTTCAAATATTTTCTCCACATGAACAATTTTAAAGAGAAAATAAAAATGTTTATGATTATTGTACGGAGTAAATTCAATCCTATTCAAATGGGTAAATGACTTGGTGACATATGATATATGCATCCGGTCAGGAGGGATTAAGTAGAAAGTATTGAATACTTGGACCAAGTCATTAAAGGTCGCTCAACTCTAACATATTTCGGAATTATCGTCAGTGGAATCAGCGTCTCACCAGCATAGCCCATCTAACTTCAAAAATGTTGTTCCAGACACAGGGATAATGGTAAAAAGGGATATAGATAAGGTGTGTTTGCCAGCCCGCATATATATTACGAGAGAAATCCAGATTTTCGCTGATTAATACACAACTGCAAAGATTAGCATCCTAATGGGAGACTAAGACAAGGGCAGACTCTATGCAACTGCCTCTAATTAGTTTTTTTTCTTCTATAAATAGCCCATTAGGTATATGTATTTGGGGCTTTAGATTTTTGACTCACATATTGTATGCGCATGCTTTGTCTAGATTTAAAGCTCTTGGCTTTTCAGTTCTCGAGTCATTCTGGTCACATTATTCTCAGGCCATCAAGGCCTGATTTTCAGAATCTAATACACGACTTGATTATTTTTCTATTCTTATTTTTATATTTTATTTCCTTTGTTGTGATTTATGTAATTGTTATTTATTTCTAAGATCGATTTAATTCACGTGCCCTTAAACCACTCTAATAAATTCAAGTATTTTTACAAATAATTAAACAGATTGGCCCACTGTGAAGCTAGGACAATTTTGGTGTTGCTTTGATCTCTTAATCCTCTGAGCGCTAACTTGTTAGAATTTTCTTTGTAGGGGAATTCCATCAAGCATTATGGCTAGTGTTGATCAATAGTTGAATGCAAACCAGGTAACGACGGCCTGGTCCAAAAGAATGAGCAAGTTCCCCTTAGCTTGGGCCGCCCACTTAATTGTCGGTTGAGGACAAATTCCGAATTACAGTGGTCACAGCGATAAGAAATTTTATTATATTCCTTAAAAATGATTAAGTTCTTGGACAATGCATACAATTTTAAATGATTAAGTTCTTGGACAATGCATACAATTTTTTGCAGCAAGTGAGATATATAACTTGATTATACATACATAATATATATAT
>JACEIK010009302.1:0-24297 GCA_018107945.1 Datura stramonium
TAAAGAAAAGTTTTTATATTTTGTGAACTATTTTTATACTACAGTAGAATAATTATACAAGTGAGTCTGAACTATGAATGTGAGCATGCTGAGGCTAAAATGAACATGTAAAGAAATTAATTATTGATCTACGTGGTTTATCTTTTCTCCGGTTGCTAGTCGGAACTTATGCCTATGGAGTAAAACTCTCGTATTTAACCCAACTTAAGAATCATAAACCTTCCACCTACATTTCTGTGATAAGAAGAAATTTATGTTCTAGCCATACAAAAGTTGCCAGTCGGAACTTATGCCTATGGATTTAAAACTCTCGTATTTAACCCAACTTAAGAATCATAAACCTTCCACCTACATTTCTATGATAAGAAGAAATTTATGTTCTAGCCATACAAAACCGATTCCACACTTGACTAATACGACTTTCAGGTATATTTATCCTGAAGGTAAATCAATTCTCAATTTTTCCAAACTAAGAAAAGATCATATCCTATTACTCCACAACTTTCCAGCTTTCTTGCCCTCAGTGAAACCGGATTCTTGGGATTTACATTGGCCAGATATTAATGTAGTAAGAACAAGAATTAAATAGAACAACTATAGAAGAAAAGATGAAAAACAACCAGATAATCAACAATTACATTTCAATACAATAATTCATAACCTCAGCAAGAAAGGGAATTAGCCACTCATTTGTGGATTGAACATCGTTAAATGAGTGTAACTCATGCAAACAATTGAAAGAAAGAAGAAAGGGATAGAGAAAACCCTAAGAATTTTTGTCCTCTCCACGCCCGTAACCCACATTCTTGCTCCACCAAGTCGACAATTAAAAATGAACCTAAGTGTTCTATTTATACTGGGGAGAATTCTTCCTCGAATATCAGCAATGCAGCCGCTGAGTGCATCGTTGAGCACCGCCCGTGACATGGCTGCAAACGCGGAGGCTCTTCGAATTTAGCCGCCCAGGTAATTGTACCCAACGGGCACGGCATGCAACGCGTGGCATGCCCAGCGTGCCACGTTGCAAACGCGACCTTCACTGGAATGTCAAGATCCAGGAAATAATTCCACGTGCCACGGCTTGATCGCGGACCCTTTCGAAATCCTTGAAATTAAATCTCCCGATTATGCATACCGCGATGGCAGCGTGTCACGGCTCCATCGCGGCGCCCCTTAATTTCTTGCTTCTCTTGGCGAATTCCTTGCTCGCCCTTTTAGAGTCCATCTCTCGATTCCTCCCAACATGCATCTTAGCTCCATAAAAAGTAATGCTTCCTGCAAAACAAGACTAATCATGTTGGTTAGTATAAATTCACACTTTCCTACCATTTACATGAGAATGTATAAACATTGTTGGATAAACAAGGCAAAAACGATGCATTTGAGTATCACTTGGGCATATAAATATTCCCAGATCACCTACCCCACACTTAAAATCTTGTTCGCCCCTCGAACAATACCTCACCTCATGCAATTGACATCCCATCATGCTACTTTGGCTCGACAACCCAAGCTGGGCTGCTACACTGACTATTTACATACAAACCATCAAGAAAGCATGCCTGACATCATCATTACACTGATATCCAACATATCAAGACCACCTAGACATCACAAATCGATCTCCGATATCGGCAAACTCATGCACATTAGCTGACTAAGATCTGACAATGCAATTTATTCTTTCATTCAACATGTGCCCTCACACATAAGAGAGTTTCCCTGCTTCTAATCATAAGGAATTCTACAACACCATGCCGTGGTTCAGACACACCCAATTTCGCTCACTCTCCCAAACGAATCTACATGCATTGTGTCATGAACTATAAGCTTGCTCTCTATGTATTACTCCACTAATATAAGGACACGTGTTGTAAGATCACGTAGGACTTAACGGTTAATGTGTTACGGAACTAGTATATAATCACAACCAATAATAAATAACTAGCATCCTTAAGCGCTTTTCCCATACATCCCATCATATTCTTGGCATAAGTTATTTCTTCCTCTTCCCAAATCTTGTAGTCTTTCTTAATTACATTTTTTTTCAACTCCTTTACGCAACCCCACACCAGACCAAACAACAAAGATTTGTTAAGCACTTTATTTTCTTTACGCCTGGCAAGTGCACCTTTTGACTATTTTTTTCTTGCTTTTCATCACTTTTTGCTTTTTCCTCTCTTTATTTTTTCATCATTTCACCTTTACACTGTGGGAAAATTATTTTTCTTGAGCGCTTAAGAGCTTCGGATTAGGTTTGTGACAATGAAAAGAAGGGTTTAAGCTTGGTTGTTACCTTTTGACAAAAGCAAAAATAGGCTAAAGGCTCAATGGGCTAACTAGGATTTAATCTTCAAAGTGGGTATATTTATAAAGCAAAAAGAAGAAGAAAAACTTTAGGCTAAACAAAGAAACGCCTACATCCTTTCCCACACTACGCTTCCTTCATTTCAAGCTTCGTGATACCACCTGTGCAAGTTCTAGACACTTCACAATAACATGGAATAAACAACCTCACTATACACTCATTGCATATGCTCAACTCAAGACATATTCACGTGACTTTTTAATCACTAATTACAAGAATTCAAAATTAAGCCTCAATCACACCGAATTGAATTCTCAGGCCTAAGTGTCTCACATATGTACAAAAATTCTCATGTTTTCAAACGAATCATCTTTTGCAGTATAAACATTAGTACAACACGCAACCAGGATTTCGTAGCCATAGAGTAGCAACATGCATGGGATACAACCAAACAAACCAACAATTGAAAATAACTACTTCCTATCGACTGCATTTCCCTTAAGACGGGTCGTCATCCATCCATCATAGGGAACGTCACTATTTACGACTTCGGTTCAATGGGACTCTTCTCGGCAAAAGAACCGAAAATAAACTTCGAGAAACCCAACAATAAAAATAGTTAACGAAAATTTTTAAAAATATCGATAATTTTGACAAAACTATTTACACATCAAGCACAAAGATTCAACAAAGACACACAAACTTTCACAAAGATATTTACAATACGAAACATCCAAACACAAACAAGGTCACAATATTTTCAAACGCGACAATAGAACATGCAATTATATACAAAACAAGACAAAAATCAGCACCACCTAACTACTCCCCACCACTTAAAATCAACACTCCGTCCCTGTTCATACAATCACATAACACAAAGGTGGGTGGTGAAACTCCCGATCAATCAAAGTATTCCACTTCGTGATCGTGCCGCGCCTGTCTCCCATGTCTGAATCTCCCCGCCGTCCTCCTCCGACTCAACGTTGGAATCACATGTCTCCTCATCAGTGGGGACATCATCATCCACGGGCTCCATAAAAGCCGGGCCCACACGCATAGTGCCCGCATTTTCGCCAAAAGGGGTAACGGTCGAGCCGCCACGCCATCCTCCGCTGTCGGTCTCCCGCCTATGCGTAGCTGGAGCATCTGTATCCTGAACATGCAAAATATATAATGATCATCCTGAGCATGTCGCTTCGGCTAGTGTGAGAACTGCCCGTGAGTGGTGTCAGGTGCCTTAGTCTTTATGACATCTATGGCACGCCTCTCCATCTGTAGGATATAATCTAGGCCTTCCTCTGCCTCCAGGCCCTCAGGAATGTGGCCGCAACCCGCCAAACCCGCACTGCAAGCTCCCCGATGCAACCGGGCCTCTTCATGGCGGATAAGGGCTGCCCCTACATTTACCCCAGCCCTTTCATCAGGGCATACTGTGCATACGCGATCCCGGGTGACATCCGCCATGTGCACTCTAATCAAACAGACAAACAATTTTCAGCCACTCGCTTCCTCGTTCATCCGTGAATAGGGCAATGTCCCATGGTAGCCCTCTATCCTCGCTTCCACAAGTGTCAAGGACTGTGCTCCACACAATGCCCATATCCCCATACGGTGGAGTGATATTCGCCGTTGAGTACGTGCACGTTGCTTTGCGCCCGTATGGCATTTAAGTGATGAGGCCTGCGGACAATCTGGCCCCTTATCTTGATGGTATGACTACGGAGCGTCGGGTTCCACTTGTACAGAACTCCCGGGTCAAGTGCAGATTGCACTCTTGCTCAAAATGAAGGTTCTCAGTTGTCAATCCGTGTACCATGCAACTCGGGCCAATGGGTCCCTTGCAATATGCTCCTCGTGGAAGTACTTGTTCTCCTTGTGCTTTGTGCATCACTTCTTCCCCCTCCTCCGTCACCCACGGGGTTCCGTACTTGCGGCGCCTCGGCCGCGTGGAACCGCTGGCGCCGGGGCTGACCGCTGCTCCTGGCCTTAACCTTCTTTCTTCCAGTCACTGATGTAGATGCTTCTTCCCCAGTCTTGCCTCGTTTGCCATTGTTCCTCAAAGAAAGCAAACATTTCCAATGTCAGTCACTTTTAAAATTAGCTTCACTAAGGTTAGGTTAGGCCGGCTACCCCACACTTAGTCTTCAGCCACAATTTCAATATTACGGCAAGAACATATTTATTTCTAATTTACAAAAACAAGAAAAAAAAAAAAAAAAACTAAACAAACTAAAACACAAACAATATTGACTTGTGCATTCGCAGAATTCAAGTGTGTAAACTCATTTGTACTACTCGGGATTTCTCGCATTCACTACCACAATATTACCGTCGTCACAATTTTGTACATAACACTTGGCAATGAAAAAAGAAAACAACAACTATTTAACTATACAAACCTATGCCATCTACCCGCTTTCCTGTATGCTACAATTTCACTCCCCAAAACTGGCCGGTCTTTCGCATATTATATAGATAATACAAATCAACTCATTTCACCTAAGATATACAAAACCACAAGAAGTCACAATTTACAAGCTTTCCCATTTTCATGTTCAATTCCAAACCTAGCTACAATTTTTCACAAATTCGATCAAGCACATGTTTTTATCGATTCATACCATTACAAGGATATTACGAACATAAATTAGCAATACTTGCATGAATTTAAGTTCAATTTCTACCTAGGCTAAGGTTTACTCATACCTCATGCTCCAAATTGAAACAAATTCAACTAGAATTGAGTTCGAGTTGATGGACATACTTCCTTAAATTGAAGAACGGAAGAAAACTTGATGAAATTATGCACCTAGGTCCGTGAACACGTTGAGGGAGAGGGAATTTTTGGGAGGGTTGTCGCGGAGGAGATGAAAAATGAGAAAATGAGGAATTGGGGTTAAAAGTGGGATTTTCACGCGGGTTACCCGGTGACCCGGCGTGACCCGACGCGAATATCAATTTCAACGTGTCACGGAGGGTAACGCCGGAGGTCCTCCTCCGTGACGGAGCTATCGTTACAGTATTCTGGAATTTGTAAAAATTCCCAGATTTTGCCTCAACGTGTCACGGAGGGCAACGCGGAGCATCACCTCCTGACACGGAGCCATCGCGTTGTGCTCACTGCTTAAGCTACTCTTAAAAAAAAAAAAAAAAAAATTTTTTTACCCTGCTTCTCCTTTGCACTCCTTTGCATTTTTTCCTCCGATCAACCTGAAATTATATCTTACAACAAGAAATCGGTTAGAATTCCAAGTTTGAAGAACACAATATTTATTTTTTATATTTACACACCTATACATATATTTTTATTTTTTTATTTTTTTTCTCTTTTTTCTTTCTTTTTATCTGTAAATTATAAAAACAATTATTACGGGGTTGCCTCCCGTGCAAATACCGGGTTTACCATCGCGGCTCGACCTCGTTTGGGCTCATTCCGCCCCTAGGGTGACGGACGTCACGACTCCGTCCTCACCCTTGTCGCTTACCCCCGCCGCCAGGGTCGTCCCACTAACTGAGACTTCAACGCCTGGAGCAAATCTCTGCTTGCTCAAACACGTTGATGACCGAGAGTTCCTCGTACACGGCCGGGAGCTTGGTGGCTTTGTACACACGAATGCACTCCACCTTTATCATGTAAGCCAGACGTGAGCTGCCCCGCAGCCTGGCTGCTCATCGCCGCTTCCGCGTAGCCAAGAAAGGCCGTCCCAAAATAAATGGACTTCAGCCTGGCTCAAAGTCCAAAGACTACAAAATCTACCGGGAAGATCAGAGCCGACTTGCACCAAAGACGTCTCTCCACAATTCCATCTCGGTCTTGCCAAAGAACGACCGCAAGCTGCAAGATCACCGTTGTTGGTCTAGGACTCCCTAGCCCCAACTTCTTGAATACCGAGGTTGGCATCAAGTTAATGCTCGCTCCCAAATCACATAATCCGCGAGCCCTCGGCTACTCTGCCCGATTGTTAGCTGAATTGTGAAGCTCCTGTGGTCTTTGAGCTTTGTAGGCACTGCTTGTATCCGGGAAGTGTACCTCCGTAAGAGCCACCGTGGCATATTCGGTAAGCCTGCTTTTGTTGGCTACGATGTCCTTTGTGTACTTTGCGTACTTAGGCCTCCCCTCGCAAAACATCAACAAGAGGTAAGTTAATGTGTACCTGTTTAAGCACCTCCATGAACTTTGAACACGCTCCTCCTTGTGTTTCTTTAATCGCCGAGGGAACGGGGTGAGGTTCTTTCTCGGGTTCAAAGATCCTTGTTCTTCCCCCTCTCACTCTTGCTCCCTCTCGTTTCGCTGCTCCCCGACTATTGAGGAGGTGGCTCCTTCGGTTCCGCCCTTCAACCGCAAACCACTGTGGTCATTGCATTCACTCGCTGGGGTTGGGGTCTCGTGTCACTGAAGTCCTCCCTAGGCCCCGGTGTTCTGCTCCAACAAACCGCTCAAACGTATACCCAGCTGCCTTGGTAGCTAATCGATTATTCTTGACCTCAGCTGCCAATTTAACATAGTCAGCTTTGCAATTGAGCTTGGTTATTATCAATAGTCTTGAACATCTCTCAACGCTGGGTGATGGTGGTGGAGGAGGGGCATTGTTTCTTCTATACCGTGGATCGATAGTTCCGTGTCTCTCCTTGATTCCTCTCCGCACACCCACTCGAACTTTGCCCCTGATGGTTGTTGGTACCCCAAGAGAAATTCCGATGGTTCCTCCAGCTTAGAATTGTAGTTGTTCCTATACTGTTGGTGGTTGTTTCTCTGTGCATTACCGACAAAGTTCACCGAGTCAGATTTGCTCCACAACACTCTCGCCTGAGTGTTCATTGCTTCCGCATACTTCACACCAAATTCGCGCATCAAGATTTATCAGTTTGAGGACTCGACTCAGCTCATGTTGCCGGCGGGTGTTGAGTTGATTCTGCAAGGCAGCTATCTGTGCAGCGATAGCTGTAAAACTCCATCCACTTCCAAGACTCAAAATGCTTTCCTGCTCCTCCCCTTGAAGAGTCCGCATTCCACTCCGGATTTCCCTCATGAAATACGATTAAGCAGCATAAAGCTCTCATAAGTCTTTTCTAATGCTTGTCCCCCAACTCGAATCCAGCAAGATTTTTTGTGGGGTTCCAAACCTCAATAAAAGTGTGCACCAGCACATCATTGGATTGGTGGTGATGAGGACACCTCCGCAACAAATGATTTGAATCTTCCCAAGTTTGACACGCATCTTCCTTCTCTTTGCTTGAAACTTAGAATTTGACTTCTAAGTCTTGCTGTTTTACCGGAAGGAAAGAACCGATCAAGAACTTCTTTGCAAGATCATCCCATGTGGTTATAGAGTTCCGTGGCTCGTTTTTTCAACCACCTTTCGGCTTCTCCCAAAAGTGAAAATGGGAACAGTGTAAGCCTGACATAGTCTGTTGACACTCCAAATGGAATGTAAGTGTCACTTATCTCCAAAATTTTGAAGATGTTGTTGTGGGATCCTCGTGAGGGAAGACTCCGTGAATTGCCCGCTTGTGTGTGCAGCAATTGCACCATGTTCTATTTAAGCTCGAACCTCCTCCTGGCTCGTGCGTTTGAGAATGCTAGATGTGACATTATTTGTAGCATGTGGGATTGCCACATCACGAACTGGCCTAGCTGCCATTTCTCGGGCACTAATATTACCCGCACAAGTGGTGGATTCCTGTGGTTGCTCCATGATTGCTTGTCTGAGCAACCGCAGTTTTCTTTCTAGAGCTCTCTCCGTTGGCGATGGAACCGCTCTTTTCCGGCCTAAGGATGATCCACCAAATCTTTGTCTCTTGCCAGTGTTCAACAGAATCTGTTATCTGCAAAATACAGGCCAAGACCAAGTTGTCAATACTTAAATACAGAAATAGCAACTAACACTTTAAGAAAATTATACTTCACAATGCCCCGCAACGGCGCCAAAACTTGTTGAGCCCGCAAGTGTAATGGGTTGTACAAGCACACAGTGGCCCTTTTTAAGAACCGGAATGTCGAAACCTACAGGATCGGACTATAGGGTAAAACCTTCCGAGTGTTAATTACTGTAACTCCAAAAATGAAGACAACAAAGTAAAGAAAAGTTTTTATATTTTGTGAACTATTTTATACTAAAGTAGAATAATTATACAAGTGAGTCTGAACTATGAATTTGAGCATGCTGAGGCTAAAATGAACATGTAAAGAAATTAATTATCGATCTACGTGGTTTATCTTTTCTTCGGTTGGGCAATCTAACTTATGCCTATGGATTAAGTATTTAACCCAACTTAAGAATCATAAACCTTCCACCTACATTTCTGTGATAAGAAGAAATTTATGTTCTAGCCATAAAAAACCGATTCCACACTTGACTAATACGACTTTCGTGTATATTTATCCTGAAGGTAAATCAATTCTCAATTTTTCCAAACTAAGGAGAGATCATATCCTATTAATTCACAACTTTCCAGTTTCTTGCCCTCTCGGGTGAAACCGACTTTTTGGATTTACATTAACATTGGCCGACAATGTAGTAAGAACAAGAATTAAATAGAACAATCCATAGAAGAAAAGATGAAAGCAACCAGATAATCAATTACATTTCAATACAACGGTTCCTAACCTCAAGAAGAAAGGGGGAATTAGCCACTCATTTGTGATTGAACATCGTTAAAATGAGTGTAAATCATGCAAATAATTGAAAGAAAGAAGAAAGGGATAGAAAAAACCCTAAGAATTTTCGTCCCTTCCACCGCCCGTAACCCACGTTTCCTGCTCCACCAAGTCGAATAATTAAAAATGAACTCTAAGTGTTTTATTTATACTCGGGAGAATTTTTCCTTGACAACAAGCAACGCATGTCACTGAGTGTATCAAGATACTCGCCCGTGACACGATGCAAACGCTGAGTGCTCTCTCGGAATTTAGCCGCCCAGGTAATTGTTCTAACGTGGCACGGCATGCAATGCGGAGCATGCCTGCCGTGCCACGGTGCAAACGCGACCTTCACCGGAATGTCAAGACCTATGAAATTAATTCCAACGTGCCACGGCTTGATCGCTGACCCTTTCTGTAAATCCTTGAAATTAAATCTCCGGACAGAATGCATCCGCGATGGCAGCGTGTTACGGCTCCATCGCGTGAGCCCTAATTTTTCGTTTCTCTTGGCCAATTCCTTGCTCGCTCCCGAGTCCATCTTCCGATTCTCCCAACATGCATCTTAGCTCCATAAAAAGTACGCTTTTCCTGCAAAACAAGACTAATCATGTTGCTAGTATAAATTCACACTTTCCTACCATTTACATGAGAATGTACAAACATTGTTGGATAAACAAGGCAAAAACAATGCCTTTGAGTATCACTTGGGCATATAAATATGCCCCCATCGTAAGGATGCGGTCAGTACCTGGATGTACTATATGTAGAGAAAGAAACATGCTAAATAAGCTTATAGGTCAATCATGAGTATAAACAAAATAGAACACGAGAGTAAGGACAAATATGTTAAAACTATATTCTTAAAGTAATCATAATCATGAGATATTCATCAAATCCTAAAACATAACAACCCAAGGCTTGAAAATAGAAATCATATCATGTACCATACTTGAAATCATGGGTGAGACTCATAAATTGGATCACTGGGTCAAATATGTCATAAAACATAGTATCATAAGTCATGAACATGAGTAACTTAAAAATATAAGGAACAATGAGGTTTATCATAACCGAAGCACTATCAAGATAGATCTTACATGATGCCCCAACTATCTCGCTCAAGTGGGCAAAGAGTCGCCCCAAGCCTTTGCCAAGGAAAAGAATGATTAGGTGTGATATCACTGGTGTAGGCGCAAGGGACACTCTTGAAAGTCCCCAAATATGAATATATACCTACTTGTAATAGTTATGAGACCTGGATCCTCGAAATCCCCGGCCTACTCGGTGCTAGAAACTACTCCCAAAACATGCATATCATAAGTGAGACTCATAAATTGATCACTGGGTCAAATATGTCATAAAAACATAGTATCATAAGTCATGAACATGAGTAACTTAAAGATAAGGAACAATGGGAGGCTTCATCATAACCGACACTACCAAGATAGATCTTACATGATGCCCCAACTATCTCGCCAAGTGGGCAAAGTCGTCCCTAAGCCTTGCCAAGGAAAAGAATGATTAGGGTGTGATATACCGGTGTGTGCGGCGCAAGGGGACACTCTCTGAAAGTCCCCAAATATGAATATATACCTACGGTAGTTTGTAGTTATGGAGACCTTGATCCTCGGAACCGCTGGCCTACTCGGTGCTAGAAACTACTCCCAAAACATGCATATCTTTCTTATCATCGCCTTCAAAACATTGCTTGAACCTATTTTTAGGTGTCTTGACTCCAAAACATCTCTATAAAACTTATCTTGTAAGCCTTGGCTAAAATCATGGTGAAACATACTTGAATTTTTCATGGGATTGGCCAAATCATAAAACCATGCATACCTTAGGTAATCATCATAACTTGAGATTACAAATTCCAGAAAGAATCTTACAAAGCATAAATTCACAATCATAAAAATATGAATCGAGTCAAGAGACTTTGGAATCATAAAGAATCATAGAATTTCATTCAATTTGAATCTAACCCTAGAAGTTCAATAAATCATGCTTGAAACATTAAATTCATGGATTTATGAGAGATTTGATATGAACATATAATTATAATCATAGAGACATAAATAGAATCTTAAGGGAATCCATTTCATAGAGGAATATGAAGGAATTCACCAATGAACTTATCACTAATTATTCAAAAATTAGGGCATGAGAGGTAGGTATTATGAATTCACTTGAAAGGGGCATGAGGGTGGAATAAATCCCCTCATTAAAATCCCTTAAATACCTGGGTAAATTGATCCCATGACTTGCCTTGAAAACCTAAGAGAAATTGAGATGAAAGGGATGATGAACCCTTGCTTGACTTGAGAGGGACCTTCAATCTACGTTTTTAAAAGAATGATGAATTAGGCTAGTTTAAACCCCTTAATACAATCCTTTAATAATCCCAAAACGACATCACTTAGGGGTTAGAAGCTTAGTAAGTTACGAAAATACCCTTAAGACGCACTTAAAAACCGGCTCTCGTCCAAGCAGTTACGGTTCTAACTACGAGTCGTAGGACCTACCATGACTCAGACGAGTCTCGTAGTCTCAAAACTCTTCCTCTAATCATTCTCCAACTTCATGTCACGGGTACCTACCACAGATCCTACTCTTACCACGGGTCATACCAGACTCGTGGTTCCTCCTCATCATCTCAGAACACTACTTTGGAATCTTTCCCACTCGGTATGACTAATACCATCTAGGTATAAATCATAGGTCCTCATTCTAAGCATAAATCAATCATCTCTAAGAACCATGCTACGGCCAGCAGTACGAATCGTGTCTACCTAGCAACGAGTCATACGGAGGACCGTACTGAGGCATATTGCGTAATTTTTTGTCAGTCAAATTCCAAATCCTAAGTCTATTCTTAGAAACATTGGAGTGTTACAACTTAGGCCATCCGCATAGACCACCTGTCATAGTCAACTTGAGTAAACATCTAGGCCCATAAGGTCTCAATTACAACAAAAAAAATTACTAAAATACTGACAAGGCCATGACTATGATAAACCAAGCAGCGGAAAGTCGACAAGGCCATAAATTGAATAATACTATACATACTAAGTCCACAAAGTCTCTAAAGAGTAAACTGAACTGATGGTTGAAACAGGGCTCCGACCTACCCATAGTTGCATCTCAAAACTCTAACCGAAACAAAACCATATCTTAGCTCCAGAAAGAAAGGAGCATACTGACACATCTGCTAATCTCAGGAACTGCTACTGCAACTAGCAATCCCGATGTCTACCTGCACCTGCGGCAAGAACGCAGGTCCCCAGGTGAAGGAACATCAGTACGAATGAAATGTACTGGTATGTAAGGCAAAACCTATAAACATGAATACATCCAATATACTAAAAATTGGAGTAAGGATAGAAACAACACGATACATCATGTGAATACAATCAAGTAAGAACATATACAAGTCATATTGTACTATACATAAGCTATACAGTCCAAAGTCAAAATAACGACGTAGCCATGACAATCAAAACTGCCCTGCAGAGATATCGTCTCAGAGGTCTCACAACTAAAAGGGCATTTGCCTACCTGACATAATCGCGTCGGTGGTAAGGTAATAAGTCTCATAACTAAGAACAACTACCCACCTAACATAACTATGTCGATGGTAACATCATAGTATCGCATATGAAGGGACAACTGCCCACCTAACATAACCACAACAGTGGTAAGGTCATAAGTATCATATCTGAAGGGATAACTACCCAACTGATGTAATTGCATTGGTGGTAAGGTGATAAGTCTCATATCTGAACTATATCTGCCCACCCAATATTACCGTGTCGGTGGTATAACCTAAAGACCTAATTATTTCCATATATGGAACCGACCGAGCTCATATTAAGTCAATCAACACAAATGGTATAAAGTGATGAATTTTGGGTCTACAGCCTAGATAGGCCTTTTTCATAATTCATATTTGCAGATACGCACATACATCACCTAAAGCTTTCAAAAAACACTTAGACACATATAATTAGAAGACTTGCATAGTTATAAAAGGTTTCAAATAACATAAAAAGTTCAACAAGTTCAATAAACAACACTCTGGCATATTTAGGATTTGGGAACTCAATAACCCGACGTTTAGCTTAAAGGAGAGGAGTTGTGGAATCTCCCCTTAGCTGAACGTAACTCATAACATATATACAACATAAAGGACAACCACAATAAGGCACAAAATCTGATCCTGGTGACTCAATAATATCCCTTATCTAATAATATGCTAGAACCACTAAATACTGACTCGACTGAAGAGAGCTTTTAGTTCGATACATAACTAGTCATATTTGAGAGGCTAAAGTCGTACACGTATCTAGGATTTTCACACAGAATATCTGATCTGAGTTCTAAACCTAACTGATTACTAGCAACCTTGCAATTACACTTGTTTACACGTTGGGAACCTGTATATGTGAGAAGGACTCTTTTCTACACTTAAGAAACTTAAATAATAACTCGACAAAAGCTGAACATAAAGACGTGTGACTTGAGTATAACCGCGTGCTACAACATAAGAACTGTATCCATTAAGACTTCTTGCTTAAGGGACTTATAAAGACTTGAGCTCTTAGACTTTTTGCAAATTTAAATACTTGACTGAGTCGTTAACAAGATTCTCGAGATATGATTATTTGAAACTTCTTACATTAGCATCACCCGTTTCAGCGTAACTTATGCACGTGTAGACATAGCTTACAGATCTGAGATATGGATTTCTTTAGCTTAAACATTTGCAAGCAATTCTCTAAGGACTGCCTTATAGGTAGAGACCTATAACCGTAATTTGAATAATATTAAGATAACTTACACAACCTTGACAACTAATTGAGCAGCTTAAGAAAGCCTAAAATCGTTATAAGTAGCTTAGAAGTTTATAGGATTAACATATTTACAACTTGAAAGACAATTCAATCCTTAGGATAATTAACTTAACATAATCATTTAAAGGTATAGCGGAGAGCTTCTCTTTAACTTAAGTTACTATTTTATAGATGTTCAACTCTAATTGATTCGTAGAAGGCTGTCACATAGTACTCATTATATCATTTTACCACATAACTTATTTAGACCACTTATTTTACCTAATTCCTTGGCGACACTCAAAAGGTTCAGATAGCACAATGTCACGATCTGAGCTGGGATCCCAGACCAAGACATGGGACCTAGAACCACGAACGGATCCAAGTCGACATGGAATGAACATAGAAACTAAAGAGCATATAAAAAAGCAGAAACTAATAACTTAAACATGAATAAGCGGAAGTCTGAATAACATAACGCATAACAATGATCATAAATAAAGTCAACACTCGACAAAACTGAAAATCTACAAAAAATCTAATAAGCCTCCAAATTGTCTGATGAGCTAATGGGAACAACATCCCCAACTAGCTCGCCAAAGTATGAAACTAAAATAGCATAATCCAACACTAAAATGAATGTCCTCGGAATATGAGGACTCACCAATGATGGGAACTGAGTTGAACAACATTGAAGCGGGACTAACAGTAGAACTGAGTCTGATCGACCGGACCTGTATAATGAAATGATACAGTATAGAGCATAAAGTCAGTAATTGAAATGTACTAAGTATATAAGGTAAGTAAAACATGCTGAGTAAATGTTAACTGAAATCATGCATATAAATATAAATCATTATATCATGAGAGTAAGGACTGCATGCTGAAATCTGAATCTGTGACATATATAGTCAGAAGCTGAGTATCATATCTGAATAGAATGACCCAAGGTTAAAAATAGAAATCATAACTTGGCATAGCTGAAATCGTGAGTAAAAGCTCATAAACTGATCTTTGAGTCAAACCTGTTCTAAGACATAATATCATAAGTCATGAACATGAATAATTGAAATCACGAGGAATAATGTGAGATTCTTCATAACTGACACCATTATGATAGAGCTTAAATAATTCCCCAACTATCACACTAAAGTGGGAAAAGTCGTCTAAAACCTTGCCAGGGCTAAGGACGATACCATGATATCGATATCAAGCTAAGGCCCCTTGCGGGCAGGGAAAACTCTCAAGGAGGGTCCCAGTGTGTATGTATATCTACATTGGCGGGTAGTTCTAAGACCCGGGGTTTACCTGAACCCCTAGCCTATTCGGTGCTAGACACTACTCCCAAAAATATGTATAGTGCTCCCATCGTTTTTCAACGAAGACGAAATCATAATTACATGCATAATTTGAAATCTGAACATAGGGAGTCCTGGCTCCAAACATACCATAAGCTGAACTAGGAGTATTGACTCCAAACTATATGGTAAGTTGATCTTATAAAACTGAGTTGAATCATGAAAACATACTTTAATTGTGTAGGCTTGTCCAAATCTTAAAATTATGCATACTTGAAGTAGATTTCATAAGTCAAAATCATAGATTCATACATGGGTAATTTATAAACGCTCATTCATGCTAGATATCTCATCATACGTGAAATCATGAATCATAAACTTGACTTTTCATAAAACTTGCATAGGGAATAATTTTTAATAACTTGAAATATTGAATTTATAATCAATTTGTGTATAAAAATCTGTCCATAAATCTTAAAACATGCTTTGAAACATGAGGAGAATTGACCCATAGACATATCATGGAGAATTTCATAAAATTGAGTTAAAATCCTATAAGATCGTATACTTGAATTAGAACTTGAATTCATGAACTTGATGAGAAATTTAGGCATGAGAGTGAGAGAAAACTCTCATTCAAATCCCTACATACCTGGGTAAACTGATCCTCAACTTATCCTTGACAGCCCAAGAGAATTGGGAAGAATTGAGAGAATTTCTAGATTGATCTTCCAAGAGAATTCAAAGCTTTTGCATGCATGGGGAGCCTAATAACTTGATATAGGTTAAACCTTCTTAAAACACTCCTTTCAGGGCTTAAAACGGCATAGTTTAGGACTTAGGACCTTAGGATGTACGAAAATATCCGTAATGATTTCGCAGGAAAAATAACCTACCAGATGCCACGAGCCATACCACGGGTCATACTTTGAAAAAATGACCCGTGGTTTCCTCCCGTTTCCAGATCTGCCTTAATCTCCCATTCTCTAATCTTCAAACGAAGTCTAGAAAAACAAGTCATTACTCGCCATAACGACTCGTCACTTACTGTTAAATTGTCACCACTGACTTCCTGCATATTTTCTGAATCCTCCCAATGGACCCAAACAACGAGTCGTACCTTGTGACGATGGGTCGTTGGACCATTCCATTGCTACTGCTTCTAACTCCTCTACTCCTTCCCATGAGTACAAACCACGACTCATTGTTCTCTACAATGAGTCGTACCATGACTCATACCATCCAACCCTGACACCCTGGAAACAAACGACGATCCCAGACCACGACCCATTACATCCACCAACGGGTCGTACCTTGACTCATTGGTCCTAGTCCTATCAAATAGAAATTTACCACCACTTAGACCTACGACCCGTTACTCCTTCCTACGACTCGCAAACGAGTCATTCTGAGACATTTTTCAAACTGTTTCTGCTAATCACATTTCCAATCCAAAATCAAGTCTTAGGAACTTTTGGGGTGTTATATTATCTCCCTTGGGAACATTTGCCCTCAAATGTAGATTAAGCATACTGAAAGGCTAGGGAGGGAACTACAATCCCAAAACTGAACAACTAGAGCTGAAAACTGACAGAGTGACTAACTCTAGACTGAAATACATGACTAAACTGAATTCATGAACATATATACATGCTAAAACATGAAAGGAACTGAGAGATATGAACTTGACATGAAACTGAATAGACTACTATGGAGGAAACTAATACCTCATACTGAAACTGAGCCAAAAGGAAAATGATGCGAGTATCTAGCCATCATATCTACTTTGGCTTCCCACGTAGCTCCCTCAACAAGCTAATTCCTCCACAAAACCTTCACTGAAACTATTTCTTTGTTTTTAAACTTCCAAACCTGATGATCAAGTATCTCAACCGGAACCTCCTCATAGGTGAGGCTATCCTTCACACCTATGCTCTCCATTGGGACAACCAAGATCGGGTCATCAATGCACTTTCTTCAATCATGGAAAACTGGATGTACCGAGGCTAACTCCGTTGGTAGCTCCAACTTATATGCCACTTTGCCAACTCGCCTCAGAATCCTATAAGGACCAACATATCGAGGAATTAGCTTCCCTTTCTTTTCGAACCTCATAACTCCCTTCATGGGATACACCTTCAAAAACACCCAATCATAAACTTCAAACTCAAGCTCTCTCCGTCTAACATCTGCATAAGATTTCTGATGACTCTGAGCTATTTTCAGCCTTTCTCTAATAAGCTGGACTTTATCCATGTCCTCATGAACTAAATCTGGCCCTATCAACATAACTTCACCTACCTTGAACCAACCAACACGTGATCTACAAGTACACCAATAGAGAGCCTGAAACAGAGCCATCTAAATGTTGGAGTGGTAACTGTTATTGTAAGCAAACTCGATGAGAGGTAAGTGATCACCCCAACTACCCTTGAAATCAATCACGCACGCTCTCAACATATCCTCAAGAGTCTGAATAATCTGCTCGGCCTGACCATCTATGTGCAGGTTAAAAGTCGTGCTAAGCTTGACCTCAGTACCAAGTCTCTTCTGAAACAATCTCCAAAATTATGAGGTAAACTGAGTGCCTCTATCTGAGATGATGGACAAGGTAACTCCATACAATCGAACTAACTCCCGAATGTACAACCTAGCATAATCCTCAGCTGAATGGTAGAAAATGAGATATTTTGGTCAACCTGTCTACAACCACCCATATAAAGTCGTACTATTAACGTGTACGAGGCAATTCTTTAAAGAAGTTCATATTGATCTCTTCCCACTTCCAAGTAGGGATACTAATTTCCTGAAGCACACCCTCAGATCTTTGATGCTCAACCTTCACCTGCTGGCAATTCGGACAATTATTTACGAACTCCGCTATGTCCTTCTTCATGCCATTCCACCAATAAACTTTCCCGTAAGTCATGGTACATCTTGGTGTCACTTAGGTGGATAAAATACTGAGAGCCATGAGCCTCGCCCAACATCCTCTCTCTCAAGTCATCAACACCCGGAACACATAAATGATCCTGATAACGAAGTACACCATCTCCCCCTTGGGAGAAGACCTCCAACATATGATTATGGATAGCTTCCTTTATATTTACCAAGATAGGATCCTCATCTTTCCTAGCCTTGACCTCGGTCACCAATGAATATTCTGACCCATTTTGAATAACACCACCGTCTGCCGAGTCAACAAGGCGAACCCCTAAACGAGCAAGCCTATGGACATCCTTTGCTAACTCCTTCCTCTCATCCTCAACATGAGACACACTCTCCAAGGACAGCTTGTTAAGGACATTTGTCACTACATTGGCCTTGCCCGAATGATAAAGGACACTCATGTCATAGTCCTTGAGAAGCTCTAACCACCTCCTTTGTCGCAAGTTTAGGTCCTTCTGAGTGAACACATACTGAAGGCTATTATGGTCCATGAACACATCCACATGCACCCCATAAAAGTAGTATTTCCAAATCTTCAATGCAAACACCACCGCTGCCAACTCCAGGTCATGCATCGGGTAATTTTTCTAGTGAGTCTTAAGCTATCTAGAGGAATACATAATGACTTTACTGTGTTGCATCAACACACAACCAAGACCAACCCTAGAGGCATCATAATACACAGTGAATCCATCTGTGCCCTCTAGTAAAGTCAATACTGGGGCTAAAGTGATTCGAGTCTTTAGCTCCTGAAAACTCTTATCATAGGCATCTGACCACTGGAATTTGACCTTCTTCTAGGTCAACTTAGTCAACGGTGCTGCAATTGATGAAAATCCCTCAACAAACCTTTTGTAGTAGCCATCTAAACCCAAAAAGCTCCTGATGTCCGAAAGATTAACTGGTCTATGCCAATTCTTTACCGCTTCTATCTTTTGAGAGTCCACCTGCACACCCTCGCTTGACACCACATGAACCAAAAATTGCTACTGAGTTCAACCAAAACCCACACTTGTTGAATTTAACAAACAGTTAGCGATCATTGAGAGTCTATAGCACAATCCTTAAATGGGCGGCATACTCCTCCTCGCTTCGAGAGTATATGAGAATATAGTCTATGAAGACAATCATGAACATATCCAAATACGGCTTGAATACCATGTTCATCAAGTCCATAAAAGCTACAGGAGCATTTGTTAGTCTAAAAGACATAACTACGAACTCATAATGACCATACTGAGTCCTGAAGACTGTCTTCGGGATGTCAATATCTTTGACTGAGTTGATGATAACCGGATCTAAGGTCTATCTTTGAGAAGAACTTAGCACCCTGAAGTTGGTCAAACAAGTCATCAATCCTAGGGAGGGGATACTTGTTTTTGATTGTGACCTTGTTCAACTACTGATAATTAATACACATTCTAAGAGAACCATCCTTCTTTCGAACAAAGAGAGCGGGTTCACCCCACGGGGATTTACTAGGTCTGATGAAACTCTTATCTAGGAGATCTTTCAACTGCTATTTCAACTCCTATAGCTCGAATGGAGTCATTCTATAAGGAGGAATGGATATAGGTTGCGTATCATGGAGAAGGTCGATACCAAAGTCAATCTCCCCCTCGGGAGGGACTCCTAGTAGATCATATAGAAACACCTCCGGATACTCACACACTGTAGGAACTGATTGAATAGTGGGGGTCTTGGATGTCGCATCCTTAACCCAAACTAGATGGTACACACAGCCTTTAGAAATCATCTTTTTGGCCTTGATATAGGAAATAAAGTGACCTACAGGCACAGGTGAACTACCTTTCCGTTCTAGGACTGGCTCATCCGAAAATCAAAATTCTATTGTATAGGTTCTACAATTTACTAAGGCATGGCATGCATGCAATCAGTCCATACCGAAGATAACAACAAAATCGGTCATGTATAACTCTACTAGGTTGATTGAGGTGACTTTCTGAAGGACTGTGACAGAGCAATTTTTGTATACCCGTCGATCTATAATTGAGTCACTGATTGGAGTAGAGACTGAGAAGGATTCTGATAGAATTTCGAGACTGACTCCAAAACTGGTAGAAAGATAAGGAGTCACAAAAGATAAGGTAGCCCCTGGATCTAATAATGCATACACACCAAGGTGGAATACTCATAACATACCAGTGACCATATCTGGAGAGACCTCCTTCTCCTAACGAGATGAGAGGGCATAAAATCTGTTCTGACGCTGACCACCACCTGCACCAGTGGATGCACCCTACTGAGTTGAGCGTGCTGGTGGAGCTGCTGAATTGGTGGCTGGGTCACGGCCTCTACTATGCCCCTATTTGGCTGAAGGGTAGTCTCAGAGCAGATGTTTGGGCTTCCCACACCCGAAGCACGCACCAGAACTCGCTAAGCACTCTCCGGTGTGCCTCCTACCACACCTATCACAAACTGGAATGTTGTGCTCTCCTAACATGCTCCCCTGACCTAGGAGCCTGATGTTCTAGCCCTCTGATCACGCCTAGATCTGGACGGACCACTAGCTGATGATGGCGCTGGGGCTGATGACCTTTGGTGGGACTGCTAACGATGTCATCCATCGGACCTCTGTTGGAATTGTCCATAACTCTCTGTCCTGGCCCTCTTGACCTCTCTCTCTTTCTCCTTCATCTAATCCGCTTCTATCTGCTGGNCATGTATAGGACCAACTGGGGTATTGGTCATGGACTAAAAGGTGGTCAATCTCTCTTTCTCCTTCATCTAATCCGCTTCTATCTGCTGGGCGTATATGACCAATCGTGAGAAGTCTAAATCACTGTTCATCATAGTGGTCCTGCACTCCTTGACTAGTGAGTCTAATACTCCATTCACAAACCTGCTCATACGAGCCCTCTGATCCGCAACCATCTCTGGCGCATACTTCGACAGCTGGATAAACTCCAAGGCGTACTTTTGGATAGTCCTGTGGTGCTGCTTCAAGTTGACGAATTCCGCCCCTTCTTCTCCCTCAACTCTCTAGGGAAGAATCTATCCAAGAAGGCAATCACAAACTCATTCCAACTCACGGGAACTGCGAAGAATCTATCCAAGAAGGCAATCACAAACTCATTCCAACTCACCGGAACTGCTCCTACTGCTCTACCATGCTTCCACTAGTAGTACCATATATAAGCAACCCCCTTCAGCTGATAGGAGGCTAAATCTGCACTATCCTCTCCAGTCTCCCCCATAATCTGAGTGATCTTCTACACCTCCTCAATAAACTCATGCGGGTCCTCATCCACTTTCAACCCTAGAAACTCAGGTGGATTCATCTTGAGAAAGTCTCAAACTCTAGTTGCTGTTGCATTCTCATTCTGAGGAACATGAGCAACTTCCTGCTAATTGACCTAAGTGATCATAGCCTGTGCCAACATCTGAAATCTTGCTCTAAACTCGGCGTGAGTGACGTGCTCGGGCAAAGGATCTGCTGGTGCTGGTGGGGCTTGCTGATGTCTATCTCCATTGCCATTGTCATGGCCATTTCCATTGCCATTCCTTCTTCCATTCACTCAGTGTAGAGGCATATTTCTGCAAACACGTATAGCACGAGTTAGAAGGAATAGAAAGATACTTCATCGCATGACATAGATGATGAAGGAAGCGAAATTTCCTAAAACGCCTTGTATCCTCTTTCCCATAAGTGTGGCGTGCTTCCCACCCATGGAAAAAACTCTACTCAATGCGTCTTTCAAACACCCTAGGACACTCTAAATCTTTTCTCTAATACCAAGTTTGTCATGACCCGAGTTGGTACCCCTGAAACACGGGACCTAGAACCACAAGTGGTTCCAAGTCAACTCATGGCATGAACATAGAAACTAAAGAGCATATATCAAAATGGAAACTAATAACTTAAACATGAATAAGTGGAAGTCTGAATAACATAACACATAACAATGATCATAAACAGAGTCAACACTCGACAAAGCTGAAATTTACATAATGTCTGATAAGCCTCTAAACTGTCTGATGAGATGATGGGACAACATCCCTAACTAGCTCACTAAAGTCTATAATTGAAATAGCATAATCCAACACTAAACTAAATATCCTCCTGAACTCACCAACGATGGAAATTGAACTAAACCGCAGGGGAGCGGGACTAACAGTGGAATTGAGTCTGATTGCTCAAATCTGTATCATGATATAATACAGCATAAAGTATATGGTCAGTACTTGGAATGTACTGGCTATGTAAGTTAGTAAAATATGCTGAGTAAATGTTAACTGAAATCATGCATATAAATATAAATCAGTATATCATGAGAGTAAGGACTGCATGCTGAAATATGAATCTGGGACATATATAGTCATAATCTGAGTATCATATCTTAGTAGAATGACAAAAGTTTAAAAATAGATATCATATGACTTTTCATATCTAAAATCATGAGTAAAAGCTCATAAACTGATCTTTGGGTCAAACCTGCTATAAAACATAATATCATCAGTCATAAACATGAATAATTGAAATCATGAGGAAAAATGAGAGACTCATCATAACCGACACCATCATGATAGAGCTTACATGATGCCCCAACGATCATACTCAAGTGGGCAGAGCCGTCCAAAATCTTGTCAGGCTAAGGACGATATCATGATAGCGATATCAAGCTAAGGCCCTTTGAGGGCAAGGGAAAATCTCAAGGGAGATCCCAATATATATGTAATCTACGTTGGCGGGTAGTTCTCAGACCCGGAGTTTACCTGAACCCCTGGCCTACTCGATGCTAGACACTACTCCCAAAAACATGCATAGTGCTCCCATCGTTTTTCAACGAAGCTAAAATCATAATTACATGCATAGTATGAAATCTGAACATGGGGAATCCTGGCTCCAAATATACCATAAGTTGAACTAGGAGTATTGACTCCAAATCATATGGTAAGCTGATCTTATAAAATTGAGCTGAATCGTTAACATATACTTAACTTGTGTGGGCTTGCCCAAATATTAAAATCATGCATACTTGAAGTAGATTTCATAAGTCAAAATCATAGATTCATACATGGGTAATTTATAAACATTCATTCATGCTAGATATCTCATCATATGTGAAATCGTGAATCATAAACTTGACTTTTCATAAAACTTGCATAGGACATAATTTTTAATAACTTGAAATATTGAATTTATAATCAATTTGTGTATAAAAATCTGTCCATAAATCTTAAAACATACTTTGGAACATGAGGGGAATTGACCCATAGACATATCATGGAGAATTTTATAAAATTGGGTTAAAACCCTATAAGATTGTATACTTGAATTAGAACTTGAATTCATGAACTTGATGAGAAATTTGGGCATGAGAGTGAGAGAAAACTCTTATTCAAATCCCTACATACCTGGGTAAACTGATCCTCAACTTATCCTTGATAGCCCAAGAGAATTGGGAAGAATTGAGAGAATTTCTAGATTGATCTTCCAAGAGAATTCAAAGCTTTTTCATGCATGGGGAGCCTAATAACTTGATATAGACTAAACCCTCTTAAAACACTCCTTTCAAGGCTTGAAACGGCATAGTTTAGGACTTAGGAGCTTAGAATTTATGAAAATATCCGTAATGATTTCATAGGAAAAATAACACTACAAAATGCCACGAGCCGTACCATGGGTCATACTTTGAAAAAACAACCCGTGGTTTCCTCCCGTTGCCAGATCTGCCTTAATCCCCCATTCTCTAATCTTCAAACGAAGGCTATAAAAATGAGTCATTACTCGCCACAACGACTCGTCACTTACTATTAAATTGTCACCACTGACTTCTTGAAAATTTTGTGCATCCTCCCAATGGACCCAAACAATGAGTCATACCTTGTGACGGTGGGTCATTGGACCCATTCGTTGCTACTGCTCCTTCCCATGAGTACAAACCACGACTCATTGTTCCCTACAACGAGTCATATCACGACTAGTACCATCCAACTATGACACCCCAGAAACATACGAAGACCCCAGACCACGACCCATTACATCCACCAATAGGTCGTACCTTGACTTGTTGGTCCTAGACCTGCCAACCTGAAATTTACCATGACTGAGACCTAAGACCCGTTAATCCTTCCTACGACTCGTACAATGAGTCATTCTAAGACATTTTTTAAACTTTTTATGCTGATCACATTTTCAATTCCGAATCAAGTCTTAGGAATTTTTAGGGTATTACACACAAGATTTCAAGTGAACTTACAGCGACATTCTAAAGACAATTCTTGTGGCCTTATCATGTAATA
>JACEIK010009302.1:24324-40445 GCA_018107945.1 Datura stramonium
ATATAATCTGCTAACATTAAGGTACTATGTATAACCTTCCAATAAAGATGGTTCCATAGACATATCGATAGTTTACACATTCAAGTTCTATTTTTCAAGTTTAATATTTTGGTTAGTAAAGAAATGAATTAATTAGCCGCTTAGCTTAAGGGAGAGGAATCGGGGGAACTTCTCATGGCCTTAGGTAACTTAAAACATGTATGTAAAAGGGTAGGCAACTATTGTAAGGAAATTCCATTTCGTTACCCTCGTTAGCCCTTATTGACTTAAAATTGATTTCAAATGTTAGGTTCATTCGCGCGTCGTCGTCTTGCCATGTTTATCGAATTCCTTAGAAAACAGAATGTAAAACACCTTTGATGGAAACCATACAAAAAATAATGTAAAGTACCATCTCACAATGTTTAGGATACTTCAGACTCAATTTACGACTACGACTATAATCGAAGACAATTGCCTTTTTCACTTTAAATTCATGTGTTCCAACTCTTTCGCAATTAATAACTTAATACCAAGTAATTATAAAATCTGGGTAGAACTATAATATGCTACTACACAATCTTAAGTACAGGGAAATTCCGGATTAATCCTCTGCATGAAATCGTGCTTGAAAATCAAAAGACAAAAAACGTCTTACATACCTTGTTTCGACAAGCCCTTTCTAGTCGATGTTTTCTTCAATTGTCAACTTGAAATACATTCAAGATCCTTAGCTTAATACCAAAATATATATTCTGGTTCATGTCAAGATTTTTCAGCCAAGAAACCATGCAAAACGTGCAACATACAAACGACAATACCCGACGTCAGGTAGCACGTTTACATACCTTATATGTCATGAATTTATAGAACTTTCAAGAGGATTTTCACTCACTTTTCTTGGTTTTTAACCTTCAAAAAAATGGGGTATAACTTCAACACATATACAGCTGCATAAGCTTCCTCAAGACAGTAGCTACTTCACATCACAACATATACAAAACAACACCACAACTTGCGAACTTTAGACTTAATTCCATAGACTTTTTAGTGGATTCAAGAGATGGAAATCACTTAATCTTTCTTGTGGGAAACTTCTCTATTTATAGAGTACATTTCCATAAAAACACACCTGCACCAACTATCAAAAAAGAGCAGCCACAACACAATTATACAACACAAAAACAACACAACAAGTTAGCTTCAATATCTAGTTTTAACTTGTGTTTTCCTGAAAGTTCAAGTAGGTTGAACTCTTACCTTTTTCTTTGCCTTTAAACCTTGTGATAAGGAAGTAAATATGAAGCTTGATACTGTTCCGAAATGCAGCCAAGAACACCACAAAACTCTGTCCAAAACGCAACAAAAATAGCTTACAAACACACCTCCAACTTAACCTCCAATTTTTAGTATTTCACTCATGAATTCAGGCAAGTTGAGTAGTAGAATTCTCACCTTTTTACTTTATCCAGCTCCTACAAAAAGAGAGTGTATTCCCAACTTGTTACTGCCTCCAAAATGCAGCAATAACACATCAAGCTCTCCTTGCCTTCTCAATCAAGTTGCTATTACTTGTTGAGATTTTGGTGAAGTTTACTTGAGGTTTTTCTTGAACTCTGTTGTTTGAAAATAGAGGAAATATGAAACATACACAAGCCGCTCAATTCTGAAAATTTTGGAAAATGAATTATAGGCCAAACATTTGATATATATCTAATTAGGCCGGTGGATTAACTTAAGTCAGCAGGGTCATGTCACTGCTCAACAGTGCTCCAGTAAAATGCCTATGAATTTTTACTTCAAATTCCGATTGATAAGCAATTTGATAGGTCGTAGGGCTCCTAACTCATTATATATTTGGAGATATGATCATTTAAATTTGACCCTTATTCATGAACTTCACATACTCTTCACTATTCCCTTCGTACATATTTCTCTCCTCACCTATGACCAATATACAACCTATACCTACCTTAGTGCGATATACAAGTATCAAATAATCATAAAAAAAATTTTGGGGTGTAACATTTATGATGTATATCATTTATGTATGTGACTCCATATTTTGCTCTTGACTTTGGAGTGGAACCCAAACAACTATTCGTACCTTTTTTTTTGAATACTCCTATTGGTGTTCCTGTTATTGCTTTTAGAGTTTTGAAAATTGTGTGGTTGTGGTCAATGGGCATGAGACCACCGTTGATTTAATTGAATTGAAAATGATGGATCTTGAGGTGATCATGGGAATGGACTGAATTTTCACTTGTTCTGCAACTATGGATTGCTGATCTAAGATGGTCAAATTTTAATTTCCCAATGAACCTGTTATTGAGTGAAAAGGTGATATAGTTAAGTAAAGAAGTAGATTTATTTCTTATCTTAAGACTAGAAAGATAATTTCTAAGGGGTGCGTATACCATTTTGTTGTTGTGAATGACACTCAAGATATAGTACCCGAAGTGTCAATAGTCAATGAGTTTCCCGAAGTATTTTTCGAGAAACTCCTAGGTATTCCACCTAATAGAATTATTAATTTTGGGATCGATGTTATTATTGATACTCAGATTATTTCTATTCCACCTTATCATATGGCTTCTACTTAGTTGCATGATTTGAAGGAGCAATTGAAGGATTTGCAAGATAAAGAATTTAGTCGACCAAGTACTTCACCTTAGGGTGCTCATCTATCCGTAAGAAGGATAGGCCACTCAGAATGTGCATCGACTATGGTTAACTTAATAAAGTGACCATCAAGAATAAATACCTTTTTTCTAGGATTGACGATTTTTTAATTAGCTTCAAGGAGGTAGTTTCTTTTTGAAAATTAACCTGTAATCAGGATATCATCAGCTGAAGATAAAACAGTAAAAACAACTTTTGTATCCGTTATGGTCATTTTTAAATTTTTGATGATGTCCTTTGATCTGACTAATATACCAATTGCGTTCACAAATTTGATGAATCGTGTTTTCAAGACATTCCTCAATTGGTTTATTATTGTGTTTATTGACGATATTATGGTTTATTCTAAGAGTTATAAGGAGCATGCAAATCATTTGAGAATAGCCTTGTAAATACTTTATGAGAATGAGATTTACATGAATTCTCTAAGCATGAATTTTGTCTTAACTCTGTGCATTTTTGGGTCACGTGGTATTCAGTGAAGGTATCAAGGTTGATCCTCAAAAGATTGAAGTAGTTAAGGACTAGTTGAGGCATATGAGTGCGATGGATATTCGTAACTTCTTGGGTTTGGATGGTTACTGCCAGAAATTTGTAGAAAGATTTCTATTCATAGTTGCACCATTCGCTAAACTAACTCAAAAGAGAGTCAAGTTTCGGTAGCCTGAAGCATGCGAACAGAGTTTTCAAGAGCTTAAGGTAAAGTTGACTTCAGCCTCTATTTTGAATCTACCTTCAGGTTCTAGAGGCTATGTGGTATATTATGATGCATTTAAAGTTGGACTAAGTTGTGTGTTGATGCAAGAGGTTAAGGTGATTTGTTGTGTTTTATGTCAGTTGCAGAAGCGCAAAAAGAATTATCCGACTCATGATTTTGAGTTAGCTTCTATGACACTTGCGCTAAAGATCTGAAGTCACTTTTTTATGGTGAGTATTGTGACTCAATCACGCAGATCCATGGGGGTGAACATGGAATTGAGGCAATTTCATGAATCCATGGATGAACAAATGAACCAATTAGAGGCGGATTATGCAGCAAAGCATGGGACTACCTAGGCCAAGATGGAAATTGTTCATAAGGAGAAGGAGGAATTGCATGGCGAAGTTCCTCTTCTTCGAAGGACATTGCAAGGCACAGCCAATCGAGGTGAGGATCATATGAGGTTAAAAGTACTAGAACCAAAGGCGTACAATAATGTGCGGAGCATCAAGAAGTTGAAAATTTTTTGTGGTGTGAAAAATTATTTTCAAGCAACCAAGGTAATGGACAATGAAAAGATGCCAGTCACGACAATGTATTTGGGTGATGATGTCAAATTTTGGTGGAGGACAATGGTTGCATAAGTAAAAAGTGTGAGGCTACCACATATTGAAACGTGGGATGTTTTGAAGAAGGAATTAAAATCTCAATTCCTTTCAAGCAACTCGTCTTGAGTTGCAAGAGTTGGGTTGCGGGGATTGAAATAAAGCAGCACGATAGAGATGTATGTCAAGGAGTTTTCTTCCTTGATTCTCAACATAGGCAACATAGAAAAAGAGGACAAGTTGCGCTATTTCATAAGCGGATTGAAGTCGTAAGGGTGAAAATTGAAGTAATAGTTATTTGTTAGATTGATTTTTCTCTCTACCTTCTCATAGTGGGATGGAAAGAAGAGAGGTCAACTGGAGTGGAAGCCAAAAGATAGGGCCTGAGAATCTGTGATCGATCCGAAGAACCACTCCTAGATACAATTTTGCTCCTCCTTCGTACTACCATGAGATTCTTGTTTGGCTTTCTTTCGGCTTAAGAAGGTTGCAGTCGGAATGAGAATCACTTCGAAATTCTAGGGGAATGGGTGTTTTATATAAGTCCTTATGATTCAATTAAAGGGCGAGAGAGTTGAGAAGGCAGAATATCCAAAATCTCTCCTCGGCTATTGCGGCAGTAAATGGACTGGTTAAATTTGATATGGGTGATGATCCTAAAAAAAAAATTCCAAATCTAGGGAAAAAAAGAAGGAATGAAAAGAAAAACAGGAAGGGTCACTTTGTCGTAGATAAAGATGAAGTGAAAAAAGAAAGGGCACGGGAGTCTTCTTTCGTGAAAAAATAACGATGGTAAGCTTGGAGATTGTTTTACATGTGGCGGGCCACACTTGAAAAGGGTCTGTCACAAGCAAACACCGGTGAACACATTGCTTGTTGTGGAGTTGAACAAGGAGACAGGAGCAATAAGTGTTAATTCCTTAACATTGGTGGCAAACGAGGAAGAAGGATATGGGATGTGTACTCCTAATCCTAATATGCATGTGAGATGACACTGTCCTTGAGGAGGACGTCGAATTTCAAAGAGTGTAGGTGGTAGTTAAGAGCTTCGCTCTTTGACTCGGCAGATGGCACGATAGAGGCAAAAGGTTGGTATGAATGACTTTGTCATGGTCTTAGGTGTGAGATGAATCAATCGTGCTGGTGATGTTGGTGGCACTACCAAGTTGAAATAAGCAAGGTAGGCAAATTGGTGCGTCATGGCATGGCATGGGATGGGCACCCGGCAGCGGCGACAGTGGCATGCTAGCTTGTGACATATGCTAAGTTCGAACCAAGTGTGGGCAAATCAAGGTGAGCTAATGACAAGGCGATAAAAAGGCATAGCAAAACACGATTGAAGCTAAGAGTTAGCATGACAAAAAGAAACACAGGCAAGATATCAACAGTGGCCTGGCAAAGAGTGTATGGATAAGTCCAAGTCGGCAGTGGCACTAGCACGAAGGCAAAAGCATTGGCGCTAACTAAGGCTTGGCGCAAAATAGGCCTTAAGCGTGCAAAATTGAACAGCATACGCACACGTTATCACGCACATGGGGGCAATTGGGCAATTTCCTTTATGTAACCTTTTGTGGGCTGTTTTCCTTAATTCTTGCAACAACTCATAATTCGAAATTTGAATACCTACACAATTAGGAATTTCAACTGCACATTAATTTTAATTGGCCTTAATCCCGACAAGTATCGGCAGCCTATTGGTTGTAAGCCAAAAGCTAACGTATGACTTATAAGTATGCTTCCTCGGCCTTGGACGAAATATGCAGTGAAAGAGGGAAGTGTTATGACTACAAACAGCCACAACTTTGACTTCGACCAGGCACAATCACAAATCGATTGTTGCCCAAATACGATCAAAACCCTCGCGACAGTGTCTTATTTGTGCAATTTTTTTTAGTTTACGTAAAGCACGCATATCATATATTACTTTAGCATAAACGTCGAGTCGAACAAACACCAAATACAACTCCAACAAAGGTACTAGCAGTACCACGTTATGATTACCAAAATGTGAGTGAACAGCCGCCACTTTGCTTCAGTCATCGAAAAAGAGGAATCTAAGGAATTCTATTTCTTTTGTGGATTAGAGACGGAGTATCAATTTCTAACAAGTAAATACAAATACTTTGACTGAGAAAACATAGAAAGGAAACGCTCAAAAGTCAAAAAATTGCCCCTCGGAAAATTCAATCACTGATACCATTTTTCCCCCTCATATAGGTAAGTACTCATCTTTAGCATCCAGCCACTCCAAAAGCCAGCAACCACAACAATCAAAACTGTCTAATTAATACAAAAACATATTAGGGGTCAGGAGAGGAGAAATGAAGTGATTGCATTAGACATATTACCATGGGACAAGTGGCAAGTCAATTCTACCAGCTCCTGAAAGTTCTACAATAAAAATTCCTCCCACACAAACCAAGACTATATACACTCATGTTCCGGAGAGGTGGCAGAGGTACAGCACAAGATGGGCAAGATCTCAGCAGTTACGGTGGTTTACAAATGCCTCGATAGCATACAAGTGTTCGCCAAGTTGCTCCTGGAGTGTCCTACTCAAGGCTGTTAGTGCAAATAAGTAGCTGTGATATACCAGACAAAACCAAGTTAGATGAATCTTATGCAACCTCAGACGATATAACATTTCAATCATGAAATTACTGTGCTACATGCTTTCCTTCTCTCGCAGATCACTACAACGGAAGCAAGCTCTGAAATGCTCTCTTCAGGAACCATATCTACTCTCAGTGTGCAAGGCAAACTCATGTTATCTTTGCAGCACAAAGCAGCGGCCCAAATATGCAATTACAACCACAAGAACACACCCCTATCATCTAAAGGATCTTGTCACTTTGTCCATGCCTTCTAGTCTACAGCCAAGTCAAAACCTTTAGGGAGATGTTTTCCAGTCAAACTGAAGGTTATTGAAACCATTGACCGCTCCTAGACCACTAAGTAGCTGATTCCCCAAATCTTGTTGCTGTTGAGCCATACTTTGCTCTCGTGACATTGGCATGCCTACTCTTCCATTCATAGGCATGGAATTATTACCTAACGCAGCCCGAATTCCATTGACCACTGCAGCCTGGCTGAGTCCATTGCCCATGTTCCCATATCCTGGACCCATACCTATATTAGCATTTGCTGTCCCATTCCCAACAAGGCAGCTGCTTCCATTAAGAATGGAATTATTAGCAGTTGCTATCATCCCGTTTACACTTTTCATATCATTCCCCATGGTACCACCACCTACCAGGCCACCTCCACCAAGTTGGGAAGACATCATCATTTCATGTATGATCTTTTGAACAGAACTTTGAGAGTCATTAGCATCAATATCACCAGAAAGAGTGGGTTGATGCATTGAAATATTTGGGGAATTGGCAGAATTCACGTGTGATCCTGATGATAAGCCACCATGTGAAGTTTGTGGTGGATTGCTTGATGAACACGGTGTCGGAGATTGAAATGTGGACGAGTTTGGTTGAGACTGTGGCATTGTATTTGAAGAACTTGGAGAAGGCATTTGAACAGCGTTTCCTGCATAAGGGCTGTTCACACCATTTCCTGCATAAGGACTGCTCACACCATTCATTGGGGTCTGTTGCCTAGAGTTCATGGAATTTTGGTGCAGTAGCCGAACAACAGCACTGCTAGACGAAGTAACAGATGACTGGTTCAAAGAGTTGTTTACGCTTGGAATGCCATTGCTGGAAGCAAGTTGCACTGCACCAGCCTGAACAGAGCTCTCGTGATTTGAATTCTGACTGGCCGTCTGTTGTTGTTGCTGTTGCTGCTGCTGCTGTTGTTGTTGCTGCTGCTGCTGGTGTTGTTGTTGCTGCTGCTGCTGCTGCTGCTGCTGAGACTGTGATTGTGTTTGCTGCTGCTGTTGAGACTGTGATTGTGTCTGCTGCTGCTGAGACTGATCCTCAGATGGTTGAGCTGGACCATGTACCCCAATCGATGAACCATTCCTACGAGGAAACTTAGCCAAGCTCTCTGCAAAGGCCAAATTTCAAGCACAATGGTAAGGTCTAAAGAACTGGATCAACCCCAACATTCATGCGGTACTCACAGGGTTAAGTTCTAACACTACAAAACCCACTATTTTACATTCAACAAGTTAAATACACATAGAATGAAATCTGCATTCAAACACAGTCAGTTTGGATTTTTTTTCACTTGTACATTAGGTAGGTAATTACCAGTTTCCACCTTAAAAGCAATTTCATCATCTTTCCTGAAAATTTAACATCAGATGATAACATTCACGCTGTATGATGAATACCGATCATATCCTAATCTAGAAACCATCGAACTACAGAGAAAGTTTAGCCACTGAACTTCACTTTTGATCTTTGAGATTAACTGGTGCCGGTGGGTATAGAAAACCTTAAATAGCATCAGAAACAAGTAGAAACATAAACAAACAGAACTTACCCATAGGCCCTGTCCTTGTCTCTCTGCTGTAGTCAATCAAATCTTTCATGCTATTGACCACTTCTGATATCTGCATTGCAGCAACAGTATGCAGCAAAATAAAAAATTATATCCCCTAAGAATGTTAATTGAAGAGAAGATTCAAGTAAAAGACGATTACATCAGAAGAGTTATCATTTGAATGCACCATGCGTTCAACTCAGTCAGAGCATCTTCATTTTGAAAATGACACTGGGAAAAAGCCAAGGCATACGTGCTAAACACTTGAAAAAGTAAAAAGAAGAGGTTTGGGTTGGGTTTGGGGGGGGGAGGTGTTTACGCTTAACTAGAAGTTATCTTGTACAACTAGACCCTTTATGACCCACTGAATGTAGGCTCTGAAAAGGGAAACATTTCTCAACAGGAAGAACAGAATTACATTAGAAATCTCTATCCTAAGATTTGGTCAAAATACGTCTGGCTACTTCATACATTAATCAGAGTTACCAGTAGGAATTTCTAATACTGGCAAAAGAACAATGTTCAACATCCCTACGCTGCTACGTGCTACAATATCTGAATTTTGGCGTTCATTCAGCCTTAGTTTGAATTCCATAGGAAGATAGCAGATTAAAAAGAGAAGGGGCGAAGAGGATTAGAAAGTTGTATAGAACTGGTTGAGTCGGATATCGCACACAGAACAGGCAAAGCATAACCTGGTAGGGAAGTTAAAAACTCCAACAGAAGCAAATATTTTAACAATTTCTACTGATATTCCCATTGAAAAGAGCGGAGTATCTCCAAATAAATCCAAAAGAAAGACCAAAGCAAGACCCTTCCAACATAGGAACAAGGTGCACACCTGAAGGCATCGCACATATCTCTTTGTATACCCTAAATCATTTACCAACGGAACTTCCAAAGCTTTTGCCAACTGACGAGCTGAGGCAACAAACCTGAATCAAAATCAGAAGTCAACCTCAAAGGTGATATTACTTGAAATTGAAATCTAAATAAAGTACATGATCATTAACAAATACACAAGCATAAAATTATTTTCTAGAACAAGAGAATCTGTACACATGATTTCACCCCTTATATAGATTGTTCCTGATTTTGATTGAAGGTTTTAAAAGGGTACAAGGTAGACCTGGAATCATATGGAGAGGAGACATCATCAAAAGCTTGCCATTTGTCGATTCAATGCAGACTTAACTAGGAGAGAACATAGTGGAAGCAAATGATCCAAATAGATGATAACAACGCGTTAGGTTAAGGTTTAGTTATTGTTGTTACACTTGCATTAAATCTGATATTTGCCTATAGTCTTTAGTCAAGTTAGAGGGTGGTATTGCAATGCAAGAAAAAATGTAAATAAATAACCTCTAGTTTTAGAGAAATCCTAATTTGTGTTCGAAATATTATTACTATTTATAAGCAAAGTAGTATAGGATGACTAACTGAATGGTTACAGAGGATTTGGAGTTTTGGACTAATAAGGCTGAGTAAATCTTCTTTCGGATCACGTTGTAGGTGTTGATAGAATGATTATGCATTGCCTGTTCGTAATACCAGTTATTAACATAAAAAAGGGCATGCACGTAATACCTTCCTCTCATCTTTCCCCTTCACTCACCAATCACCATTACATATAGCTCCCAAAATATATTTAGCTCCACTGCTGAACATCTAGATGTGTTTCATACCCACCCACCCCCTTCAAATATTATATATATATAAGCGATCGGAAAGCGAAGCCCTTCCTTCCAATCCAAGCCGGCGAAACCACCCCTATATCTAACCACCACTCACCCTGATCACATATTGGCATGTTCACGATGCATCATAATCAAAAGGCCGTAAAGTAAAGAAGACCTATGCATCAGTGTACTGGCATGATCACATATTAGCTCGATTTTATTGACGGCTTGAAGGCGAAGCGCCTATTTCTTAGGGCAAAGGGCGTTCCATCCTCCTAATATATATATATATATAGATATAGANCTCCTAATATATATATATATATAGATATAGATATATAACCACTAGTCCTTCATCTTTTATCCTCATTATTCTTTTGGAAGCTCCAACACATCACAGAACCTGAATGGCTGCGCCCCACCCAAACCCGCATTTCCAAGTCCACAAGTATGTGAGGAAGATCAATCAAGAGAAGTTTGATGAACTTCTTTATATTATCGAGGACAGACTTAACCTCATTTTATGATTGGTGACCAAGAAATAATCTCATTTCTGTTCCAATCTTAACATAATCATGTAGACACTGGACAAAATGCAATCTATTTCATACTATTGAGACAACAAGAGAGTTTGTGTAAGATCAGCATTTTGAAGCTGTGGGAAACACATTATATCTGCAGGTTCACTGTGATAGTTAATGGACCATCTCCAAGAGGATATTTACTTTCCAAGAAAGTTCAAGGCCGTGATTTTTCTTTTGCTTATCAGTAAATGGAAAGTCAAGAGCTTTCAGAACCCAAAAAGATGCTCTTTTTAGTTAATCAAGACATTTTAACAATCAAACACGACTACAATTCAGTTTTGCATCCAAATATAACAAATCATGGGTATCAACTAGACATTCATATATATGGTTCTAGGAGCAAATGAGCTTCCAAGACTAGGCAGCATGAGCAATGATAGCACTCCATAACATTTAAATTTGAGCTAAATCTGCTAACATCCCTACAACAAATAACCAAAGCAAACAAAAAAATATTTCACAGTGAACTCATTATGAATTAAAAACATAGTAAGATAAAGCAGTAAAAGGATGACTGACTGGTCAAATATCACAGCCTAAACATCCTAAGTCCCAAGTGCTTAATAATGATTTATCCAATGAAAGTATCAGCACAAACCCCATCAGAGAAGCCCAATCCCTAGAAATGATAGCTTTAAGCTATCTAACACGTGGACAAAGCCTGCCATTATTACCTACTTAAAAACTAGAATGCATGATGAATCACTAGGAAAACAACTTTTCAACGCAGTGAGATATATGTTCTAAATCAAAATAATTGGGCCCTATCAAGAAAGACACAGCACAACATTGCCAGCCCTAACATTTCGTATAAAAACCTGTACCATAAAATATCAGGGACTCACATATTGCAGTTATTCTGCAACTCAGAAACAGATGCAGTAGATCCATTTTGGGTGGCGGCCTGGTACTTTTGAGCTGCAGCGCCGAGTTGACTCACCTACATGTGAAAATCATAAAAAGCAAATCACAAAGATGCAAAAGCCACTACATCCAAAAATTAAAAACGGAGCTTCATTCAAGCAAAACAAACAATTTGCTAGAAGATGTGACAAACCAACCTGAAGCTAAAGCTCATTGAAGGACAGGAAATAAGAATATGAGAAACTTTATGAAAACACATTCTGAAGAGAAATCTGTTCTTGCAGTAAATTAGAAGGTGCTACAGAATGATAGTGAATTAAATGCTTCGACAGTAAAATGCCATCTAAAAACTTAAACTTTATGAGAAGATATTCAAGAAACCTACCAATATGTGGATCACGTGCGTGCAAATATAATTAAAAATGGAAAAGAAAAAGCAAGTCAAAGCTCCTATGTGTATTTAAAGTTGATAAAAAAACCATGATGAGAAGGAAGATTAAAGGGGAAAAAACATGCCCGGCAGGCCCTTTTTGAGATATATATAACTTTACAAGAGCAAAATCTTATATGTCAAATAGTATCTCACAAGACCACATTCTCATCAATTTCATCTGAAAGGGGCATTAACAAATAAAGACCTCTTTTGAATATCACAAAGTACTTGGCTGCATAAAATGATTCTGCTCTCGTATAAACAGTAAAAGAAAGATTTTTTTTTCCTAAACCAGATTAGCAAACATAAACATACAAGTCAGGTTAGAGCTGAACCATGACTTCACATAGATCAAGGTAAATTAATAGTTCAAAGCAACATTGATCAACCTGAGGTATCAACAATCTTCTAGGGATTAGCTCCTCGTGACGTCGAGCACAAAATTCCCAGGAGACTATCTGCCAAGTTGACAAAAAGGAAATCAGATAAAAGAAAAAAATAGACATTCGTCTGCATGGTGCCATGTCTTAGTAACTCATTAATAAGTATAGTTATTGAATTGAAACAAAATGCTATCAGCTCTTCAATTAACCTTCAGATCAGGTTGTGAAAACACTATTCGAAGCTGACCATCACGGACAACGCGAAGTTGCTCAAAAACACTCTCCTGAATTGCTTTTGCATAGTCTAGGACAATCTGTCCAGATGAATTCTGATATTCACGAGGCATATCAACATAGAGTAGCTCTTCCAAAGTCCCACTTTCATATTTTATCTTAAAAAGCCTGGGCAAGACTTCAGCAGTCGCTTCTGTGAACAAGTTGAGAAACATCAGATGCCAATAAAGATTACACTGTTAAGAGATTACCAAATGGGTGCAGAAGTTACAAGTGAACAATAATGGCTTTTGTAAAGTCGTGAAGAAGCATGAATCTTACAGACAACAGAAAAGATGCAAAACCAAACAAAACATACCAAACCCACGGCCTGGCTTGCGGTTGCATATTTCACAGTGCCATACATCCTGCAAATTATTAAACTAGTGGTTACTTCTAATTTCTATACAAGGAAAAAGTTGGTCTACAACAAAACTGCATAACAATTAAGTGACGAGTCCAAATTAGTTACTATAGATGCGGTACATGAATTGCGATAAGCACAATTTTTCACTGACTAAGATCTCTCACGTTGATTACAAAAATTCATTACACAACCAACCTGAGGAAAAACTCCAGTGGTCTGCCGACCACTTCCATACATAGAGACGCACCACTTTTTCTTGGCATTTGGAGCAAAGTACTCGACAACAAATTTTCTCCAGAATTCTATGTTATTGTCCTATAAAGTAAGTAATGCAAATGTTAAATCATAAGGTTGTGGTCAAATAAAGGATTGAGATCATAGAAGCTGTGTGGTAGGGTGCAGACTGTTATTGGCACACAGATATTATAGTTGGCACAGATTTCTTACTTCAGGTCTGTGTTGCTGCTGATACAAATAATGAGTCAACCGACGAGCACACATCCCAGGCTCATAAGCTGGTTTTACAGGAGACCTTATAGCATGATTCTGTGTTTGAAATTGGGGTTGAAGTGGGTTTCTCTGCTGAGGAAGACCCTTCAGGAGTTGCTGTTGCTGTTGCTGTTGCTGGAGCTGCATAAGCCTCTGCTGGTGGAAAAGCTGAGCCGCAGCAGCAGCTTGAGGGGACTGCTTGGACAAGTGAAGTAACTGCTGCTGTTGTTGCTGCTGCTGTTGTTGCTGTTGCTGATGTAGAAACAGAGAGGGTGAGGAATGTTGTGGCTCCACCTTCACAGTGGTAAGGCCTCTCACACTTTGAATCTGCTGGGGCTCCTGCTTTACAGTTGCCAGATTTCGCAGTGATTGCAACTGCTGTGATGTTTGATCATTGGTCACCTGGGGCTCCTGTTTGACAGGTCCCACACCTCCAAATCCACCCCGTATGGATTGAAATTGCTGCGTCTGTTGCTGAGTTTGGGAATTGCTAGGGGCAGAAAATTGCTGAAATTGTTGATTATGTTGGTAATTCTGGGAATCAAGCTGTTGGGACGGTGATTGGTCAGTTAACATCTGGTTACCAGAAGGGCTAGGAAACCGCTGTCCCTGAACTTGACCTGAATTTGGATTCACTGCCATGGCCGATGAGACAAAGGATGTTGAAGGAGTATTAAATCCCATACCATTTCCAGCACTGGACAGTGGATCAGACTCGGCCGCGTTATCAACTCGTTGAGAGGTTCCAGGTCCAGGAAGCCCTGGATTATGACCACCATTTCCTAAGGACTGATGGAGCAGAGACGAAACATTTGGAGCATTCCCTAGCACATTCATGTTACCAAACTGGGTCCGAGGTGACACAATAGAAGGGAAACCACCCTGTGAAGGCATTCCACCCCCTTGACCACCCAACAACCCAGAATTTGATCGCAATAATGAAGACGGAACAGACTGAGCACCTCCAAGTGGATTAGGAGGCCCTGGAGGAACCATATTTTTATGCAATGATAACAATCTACAAACACTTAACCAGGTATAGATTTCTAAAATGTATGAAGCCTAACAACCCAGCTCTAGAAGCTTAATACTAACTCTGCAAAAAGAATTACACAGAACAACAAGCAGAAGCCACAATATCAATTAGTTCAGCCAGCGATTTCCTTTCCGAATCAGCGTTAAACATTCCAAAGTCACCATTTTGAGTCAAAAAACGGGGAGAGCCCTCGCTGCTGCGCATGCCTAGTTGTGTGTCATCAAGGGAAACTCGGAAATCACAGAATACCAAGTACGAGCTAAAAGCTTTAACTCTTAACATCCTAAAGCTTTTCTTTTTCTGCTCAAATAACTATCTTTATCCACTTTTCCAATCCACTCCTGCAAGAAAGAGTGAAAATTGTCAAATGGTGTCAAATTTCCTCCTATAAAAACATAGATAAACTCAAATCAAAACAATAAATTCGCAAAACAAACTTCATACTTAATCACTAATCAAATAAAGCAGCGAAAAGTTTAGAATACACCGAAACATAAACAAGCAAGAAAACCACAAAACTTCACCTTCAAACTAAAAAGAAGAAAGATGAAAATTTCCTCTGAAAAATTAAACTGCAGTAATTAAGTCGACACTAGAAAAATAAAACCAGCGCGATTCAATATTACATCTTCACTTGATCGAGCCCTAAATCAGGAAATAAAGTACAAAGAACAAGATCTACAGCTCAAATTATCCATAACACCTAGGGCACCAAGCTAAAAATTATGTATAAATACACCCCAAAACGGAAAAAAAAGGGGGTGGGGGGGTTTACTTACCGAAGCACAAAGTCACAATCAGCTATATATATATTTATCTATCTATCTCGCTCTCTCTCTCTCTATATATATATATATCTATAGACATACATACAGATAAGCATGTATGAATAGGGTTCTTCCGCCAAAGTTTTCACTTCTTGGCTTGGGGCTTTGGCTTTTACAAAGTGAAAAAAGTTTGAGCAGAGAGAAAGAGAGAAGAGTTTTCTTTGAGTTTCTGCGCTGTTCTTTTAGAGAGAGAAAGATAGAGAGAGAAAGAGAGTTCTTGCGGACGTCAAAATAGCATTCCGTCGGATTGAATATTTTTCCTTCCTTCACTCTTTTCTTTTAACTTTTTCTATTTCTTTCTTCTTCTCTCAATCAAACCAAGTCAAATCCTCTCTTCTACTTTCCCTGTAGGGTGGGGGAATGTTAAGGTGTACATGCATGTGCATTATGGAAAAAGTTCATGACCATAGATGTTTATGAGAGGGGATGATTCATGTATATCATCACCACTTAGGTGTTGTTTGTTACTGGATAAGGTATAAATTAATGCATGAATAAGTTTAGTTATTCATGTATTAATTTTATATTATGTTTGGTTTTTAAATAGATTAAAAGTTATTCATGTATTAAATTTATACCATGTTTGGTTGGTAGGTTTTAAATATTGTATAAAAGTTATTCATGTATTAATTTTATGCAATGTTTGGTTGTGTTTTAGCAATTCTACATAACTAATACTTACATAACTTATGTATAATTTTATGCGGGGTAGAAGGTGGAATAAGTTATGTGGGTATTAATTATATAAGGATTAAAATAATAAAATTACATATTTACTCC
>JACEIK010009305.1:0-52981 GCA_018107945.1 Datura stramonium
TTCCTTGATCAGATTCAGAGGATTTTTCGGGTAATGCATGCTTACTTTGAGAATCAAATACTATAAAACTTATGTCCCAAGAGAAACCTTTTCTAAGAAGTTCTGCCTTACGAAATTATTTTTTTCCGGTACTATTAGGTCATAATTAAGGATACTGTGGGCTATAAATTTTCATTTAATGAGCAATAAGGAAAAAAATTAGAGAACATGAAGTTGAGGGGTAAAAATTAACGTTCACCCCCTAATAGGAGAAACCTGTGCAAAAAACTGAATAAATTGGGTCGAGTTAATAAATAGGTGGTTCAATAACCTACCTAAACTTGAACGGATTGAATGAGTTGTATTTTCATGGGCTAATTTTACCACCTCTAAACATTACTTACATATTTAAGCACATAAATAACTAAAGCAATAAGATATACAGATTCTTTCTACAAAGATATTTTTAGAAATAATTCAAACTTGAACGGATTGAATGAGTTGTGTTTTACCACCTCTAAACATTACTTACATATTTAAGCACATAAATAACTAAAGCAATAAGATATACAGATTCTTTCTACAAAGATATTTTTAGAAATAATTGCATTATATCGTTAAATTTTTTTATAATAGATATTCTTTATAACAATATTTTATTATAACGGTCAAAAATATTTTAAGAATCAATTTTAATATTATGTTATATTATATGTTATATATAATAATATGTTACTATATAGGGACAAATCCTTTACAGAGAGATTTGACTCAGACATTAATACATTTTGGTATTCCCAAGTAAAGTAGTAAAAATTTTAAATAGCTGGATAATAAGGGTGATCTCGTATGCACGAATGGGTCATCTCACACCTGTATTTAAAAATTGTCCTTAATTTGACAACGCTTTCAAAATGGCATTTTTATGTTTATTGAAAATTTCAAACTAAAATATCCTTAAGTTGAGTTGGTAGAATTTCATGTTATATCTCAACTAGTTATGGGATAACTTAAGTTCTAGTTTTCACTATGGTACTTTATATAAACTTATTACAATTGATAGAGAGCAATATAGTTTAGGATTAGGACGTAGAATTTCAATGTTAATATAGTTGCAACATATTAGTTAGATATAGGTTATGATTAGGATGTAAAATCCGAATTCTATACTACAATAGGTAATGTAGGACTATATGAGAATCACTTATGTGCATGAGTTAATTGAGAAGAGAAAATACAAAAAAAAATTATATTTTTACACTCAATATTGTTCTATAATATTTTTTTGGTAACAGCGTTTTGGTTCTAACCCGAGTTATTCGTACTCCCGAATCTTGTCTCCATGTTCTTATGGCCGGGCCCATCTTTCCTCCACTCTCCTTTTCACCACAGAATCTCTCCATCAAGTCATAACTATACATCCCTTAAAATTGAAATCCTCAAATTATTTGTTTGGAGGATCCAAATAAGGCAACTGATGCGCACCCAACACCGGTGACATTATTGTGAAGGAACCACCATCTAAGGTTTTCGTAAATGTAAAAGATGAAGAAAGCGTCGATCCTAAATTTATAGAATTGGAAGAAAATTACATTTTTGTGAGAAGTTGGCCAACAAGAACTATGATCAAGAGTCAATGTTCCTTACTCTTGGCTACACTTTAGCCAAATAATTTGGATAGTCTTGAGTACGATTATCTATAGGCTAGTCGATAAAAAATTTCAATTGAAGCAACAAATTCAAAGTATCAAGATGGGGATCAATATTTGTAAATGAATATGTAAAAGAATTCAATAAAATTTGTGATAATCTCACCGCTATACACAAACCGTTAGATGAAGATAGCAAGGTTATAAACTTTATTAAAGGTCTTGGAAATAAATACAAGACCTTGAGATTGTTATGCCGGCAAAAAGTTCTTAATATCCAACCTTCACTCAATTTATTATGCTTTTTAAACGGGTAAAATATGAGAGAAGAAGATAGCAAAGGATTATGCCAATAAACATGGCTTTCAAGCACAAAATATACAAGGTTCATATGTTAGAGAAAACGTCGTATGAGAGGACATGCAAACTCTCATGCCAAATTTGCTAAGAAATACTTACCACTGCTACCAATCTCATCAGAAACTCTACAAGGACTCTATGTATTAACAATTAATGAACCATCGACAATAATCTTTTATATGAAACTGGAGCAAGCTTGAATTACATGTTTTTCAACCTCTAGTTTAAGGGCAAACGATAGACAAGAACATAATTTATAATTAGATGTAGAACCTTAAAGCTACTATATTTGCAATAGATTAGTTAGATATAATTTATGATTAGGATCTAGAATAGATAGTCATAGAGTTATGTAGGAATCACCTATGTGCACGAGTTAGCTGAGATGAGAAAATATAAAGAATTGTATTTTTACACTCAAAATTTTTTTATAATCTTCTTCACCATTTGCTCTACAAGATTGTCATGTAGATTACATGAATTCCCATCGTCTCCACCCGCCTCAAATACTTATCATATTTTTCATTTGCACACCTTAAGAAAACATTATTTAGAGGCATATTCATAATTTTACCCTTTTTATGACTTGAGATATAATTCTTCATTGAATATTTTACTCTATTTATGTGTCATAATTGAGGTATATGTATTGTTTGGAAAATAATTACCACTAAGAGTTAAATGGGAAGAACTATTCATTTTTGTCTTGAACTCGTAGAAATATTTGTAGTAAGGATGACAAGTATTTTGACATGAGGAATATCTATAGTTCATAAGATTTGGCTTTTTTATTTGTTCTTACATAAATTTTTAGTACCAAATAAAATTATTTTTTTTAATTGATGGGCTTATATATACCATATCAAATAAAAATATTCTTGAAAATACCTTAATAAGATTTCTCATCGGTTAATTTCGGCTACATATAAACTAATTCTCATGAGTTCAAATGAGTCGAACTTAACTAATAAATAGATAGATCAAATAACTCACTCAAACTTTTCGGATTGACATAACATACATATATGTCTCCCACAAATAATTGGTATCCATGTAATCGTAAATAAATTAGCAAATAATAGACCTAATAATATTGGCACAACTTTGCCAACTAAATAAAGAGGTTGCTACATAATAACGTGCATGAGTTAGTTGAGAAGAAAAAGCTAAAGAGTTGTATTTTTACGCTCAATATTATTCTATAATCTTTTTCTTGGTAGCAGAGCTTTGGTTCTAATCTAAGTTCTTGTGTATCCTCGAATCTTGTTCCACGCTCTTTAAGGACCATTTCATCTTCCTCCACTCTCTCCCTTTCACTAGGATTTCTCCATCAATTCATAGCTATATGTCTCATAAAATTAAAATCCTCAAACTATTTTATTTAGAATATCCAGATAAGCCAGTTGATGTAGACCCTAAAGACTGGTGACGTTATTGTGAAAGAACTGTCATCTAAGGTTGTGGTAAAATGTAAAAACTAATAAAACGTCAATCCTAAATCTATAGAATGGGAAGAAAACACGCCTCGGAGCAAGAAGCTGACTAACTAAAACTCGTGATCGGAGAGTCAATGTTCCTTATTATTGGCTGCACTTCTTGACCAAACAAGTTTGGGATGGGTCTGAGGACACTATCTACAAGCTAGCAAGGATAAAAATTTCTATTGAAGCAACAAATTTATATCAAGACGGGATCAAAATCTACAGACAAATATATAAAAGAATTCAAGTGAAGTTGTGATAGTCTCACCTCTATACACTAACCATTAGATGAAGATAGCAAAGTTATAAATATTGCAAAAGATCTTGGAAACAAAAACAAAACTTGAGGACCATTATGCCGGAAAAGTTCTGTATATCCAACTTTCACTTAATTTGTTAATGCATTAAAAGCGGTACGATATGAGAGAAAAAGTGATATAGTGTCAGCGTACGATCAAACCATGACTTTTCTCAAGCCCATAAAACACAATGTTCATTTAGGGGTAGAGACAACTCTTTCAAAGGAAGAGAACATACAAACTCATGCCAAATTTGAGGAAGAAATAATCATAATCGCTATCTCTTGCTTTTATAAGGGTTTACTCCACTTATCTCAACAAGAAACTCCATAAGGACTTTCTGCATTAACAATTAATGAACCATCAGAACAACAATCTTTACATGAATTTTGGAGCAAGCTTAGCTTGGAGTTACATGATTTCCAACCTCCAACTTGAGGGGGAATAATAGAGAACAACATAAATTAGGATAAAGATGTGAAATCATAATGCTAATATATTTGCAACAAATTAGTTAAATATATTTTATGCTTAGAATTTAGAATCCTAATACAATAGTATAATTGATAGTCCTAGAGTTATGTGAATTCCTTAATCTGTGTTTCCAACTCTAAAATATCAATTATTTATACTAGAGTGAGTAATAATAATAAGGATAGAAACCTCAACATAAATGGAGTAACACATCAAAATTTTAATAGTTCAATTGATTGACTCACTCCTAACTTTTAGAATTAAAATACTACTACATATTTTAATAAAAACAATGCACAAATAAAATTGTAAACCTCCATGAAATAAAATGAAATAATTCAAAGAAACAAATTAAATTAAAGCTTTAAATCCAAATCAAGTTCTTCTTCTTCTTCATTATTCTTTTTGCTTCCTCCCCTCCGAATTCAATCTTCATATAACTATTTCCACCAAGATTATCATCAAGAAGTGATTGATTGGTGAATCCATTAAATTGAATTCCTTTCCACTTTTTTGTTCTCCAAAGAAGCACCTCCGATTCCAATCTTATCCATGTTTTCTTGGAGATTTTTTGACCTAAAAAATAATGAGCTTGATGATGACCACCACTGTGTGCTAAATTGAAAATTGTAGCCTGAATAAGATGGCCATGTCTCGATAGATGTTGGATTATGAATCATCGAAGAATCTCCTTGAACACCAACCGATAGTTGAGACGCAAAAGAACCATGAAATGGTAGGTGTGAGTTGAAATTCGAGTAAGGATGGTAGTAGGGGTTATAATTGAGGGCCAAAAGGCAAAACAACATCAACAAGTCCGTTGACTTTTAACCAAAGCCCTCTCTTTTTTATGAGCAATTTGATGTCCACCTAAGGCTTGGAAAGTGGAGGAATTCCTTCTGCAAAAGTTGCAAGAGAAATCCTAGCATCCGAGGAACGCTTCTGCTTGGGTGTTGACGTTAGTCTACTAGCAAGAGCCGGAAGTTGGATGTAAAAGATTGTGTTCAAGATTTGAACCACCAATCTTAATCTTGTTGATGTTGTTATTGTAACCACTTTGGAACTTGAGATCAAGAAGTGCAATTTTAACAATGATAATTCATATGGCTCCAATTGAGAGCTTTCCACAACTTTTCTTTTCATTTTCTTTGTGTTCGTGATAACTTCAAGGAGATTCTTTGAGGCCGATGATATGCTAGAGGCCTTAGAAGAACATGATTTTTCATTGCAAAAGCATCCATTTTGCCTCTATACTAGTGTTTATGTTCTTGAAATGAAATTAACTTGATGAAAATGAAGCAAAATTAAGACAAGATATATTTACAAAATCCTCCAAATATGGAAATTAATGATTGCATGGCCTACAAATTTACAAATTCAAATACCCAACTCTATTTAGAGGACTATATTAAACTAATCAGATTTTTGCTTTAATTAAATTCCACTATTAATTAATTATTATGCAAAATGGTAAGATGGAGATTAACTGTCTTTAATTTAGTTCTATTTTGAGTTTGAAATGATTCTTTTTATATGGATATTAAATAAATTTTTTAACAATAATAAACTTAATGCATTGTCCCTAGATACATGTTTTTCTCTGTTCAAACTTGGTACTCTATATCTTGCATTTTAATTAATTCTAGTTGTATATAATTTCCTATTCTACTTGTATATTTTATCAGTTATAACCCAATCAATCAAATGTTTTATTAAATTTTAATTACTTTATTTGTTCTTTCATAAATCTTTAGACCTAATAAAATTATTTTTATTATGACTTATATATAATATCAAATAAAAATATATTTTTAAAAATATCTTGACAAGATTCCTCATAGGTCAATTTTGGCTACATATCAACAAAATTTCTAATGAAGAGATATAATTTCTCTTCATTGAATATTTACACTATTTATGTGCTATAATTGAGGTATATGTATTGTTTGAAAATAATACTACTGAGAGTTTAAATGAGAAGAACTATTCACTTTTGTCTTGAACTCAGACAAATATTTGTGTATGATGACAAGTATTTTGATATGAGGAATATCTAGAGTTCATAAGATTTAAGTTCTTTATTTGTTCTTTCATAAAATTTTTAGTATCAAATAAAATTTTTTTAATTACGGCTTATATATACCATATTAAATAAAAATATTTTAAAATACCTTAATAAGATTTCTCTCATCGATTAATTTCGACTACATAAAACTAATTCCGATGAGTTCAAATGCGCCTGACCGAGCTAATAAATAGGGAGATCAAATAACTCACCCAAACTTTGGTATTGACATAAATATACATATATGTCTCCCACAAATAATTGGTATCCATGTAATCAGAAATAAATTAGCAAATAATAGACTGAAAATATTGGCACAACTTTGCCAACTAAATATAGAAGTTGCTACATAATAACATTGTCCTTCCATCTTTTTCTTTATTTATTTTCTGCAAATCTAAATGCAAATAAATGTATACCAATTTATCATTGTATGCGACTTTCAAGGAGGTATTGATGGTTCACGTTAGCTAGAACTGCTAAAATGTACCATTCAGCCAATTCAACCATGGCTAATCAGAGAAGCTCAAAGGCAAGAGAAATTGTTACTCCTGATGATGCTACTACTCGACGACCACCCCTTACGTTTGGAACCTTTCTCCCTCCTCAACTCCAGTCGATTGTGGATGTATAAATTTTCAATTCAATATTGATTGTATCACCACTATCCCTCTCGAGACTACTTTTCCTAGGCTGCCTGTGGTGGATATTAGTCTAGTGAGGCATTCAGTAAGGCTGCTAGTGCTATTGGGAAATCAATGCACACAGATGAATGCACAGCCTATATGAAGAGGATATCCTATGCCTATGTGTTGATTGAAGTTGATGTGGCACAAGATTTACCTGAGTCTATTGTGATTAATACCCCCTCAGGAAGTTTTGAATAATGAGCAGCTTATGACTGGAAACCCGAGTTTTGTTCCGATTGTTTGAAGCTTGGACATATAGCTGCAGAATGTTGGGAAAATGATCAAGAGAAACCAGATGCCCAAGGTTTCAAGGAGCTAAAAGAATAAGGAGAAAGAGGAAAGAAGGACCAAGGAAGCCTGAGCAGGGATGGGTAGACACAGGGAGGATAACTCAGAATGAGGAAAACTCACATGAATCCAAACTGAGGAGCTAACCACTCTGATCAGTGAGCAGCCACGGATTGCTTTGGGTACAAGTTTTGAAGGGTTAACAACTGGCAATTTTTATGCTATTCTTCAGAGGTGGACACCACAACTGGAGGACAGGGGGATAATTTTTTAGTCCCAAATGATCATATTCATTGGAACATAAGGGAGCTTAACTAGCCTCAAAACAGAAAGAGTTGGAGGCTCTTTCTACAGAAGCAAACGATGGATGTGATAGGGATTATAAAGACTAGAGTAAGAAAGCATAAGACAATGAGTATTAAACAGAAGATTGCACATGATTGGGATTCATCTTTCAACTATCCTGCAGCAAACAATGGCAGAATATGACTACTGTGGAAAAAAAGCATTTCATTGCAAGTGTTGGTGAATCATGAACAGTTTATGCATTGTAGACAACAGGATGCTGGAGAGCCAAACTTTTGTGGTTTTAACAATAGTTTATGCTAGTAATGAGCTGCAAAAGAGGGAAATACTGTGGTAGTATCTTATTCAACTTGGCAGGGGTATTCAGGAGGCTTGGTTGCTTAGTGATGATTTTAGTAATGTTCTTGACTCTAAAAGTAGGATAGCCAACGCATTACTCCCATGAGATGCTTTTCAACATTGTATTACACATGTTGCAGCTAGAGTGTTTCATGGTTCGTTTCGACCGCTTTTTGATCAAAATCAAAATCAAACTAATTTAAATATTTTTAAATTTTCAAAATTTTAATTTATGTAATTTTTCCAAATAAAATAAAAATCATAGGTTCTTGTCGGTTTATCATGAACTTGTATCCATGTCTAATATCCACGTAGAAATAATATACAATTTTAAATAGAATGGTCAACTCATCAAAAATTAAAGGGGCAAACGATTGAAGAGATGATGGATGCTCCTAGCAAAGAAAAATTAAAATCCGGCAGTATGTCACACCACATATAGACAATTAGACTTAGAGTATTGGCTCGGGATATATTCAAGAAATAGAATTTAAAAGTGTTCGAAAATGGAAATAAGTATACTAAAACCAAATTAATGATTAGAAGGTATAAAATATAATTACTCATGAAAACTAATATCGTATATTCAAATAATTATAAAATTTATTGGTATCTGATCACTCACCAACTTCTCCTGCAGTTACATCAAAGGGGCATAAGCCTTTCACGCCGTTCAAAATTGTCCTAAACCATCCTCAGTTTGGGAGAGTGTTGTTACTCGTATGGAGTAGGAGTGTTCATGGTACAAGAATGTTTCAACTGTGGGCAAAGTTAAAGGCTGTGAAAGAAGGGCTAAGGGAACTAAACAACTACCTGGCTTTTTATAGTCAAAACCGTACAAGCCAGAAAAGGATTCGAGGTGGTACAAGCACAATTCATTCAACAACCGTTAAATGCAAACCTGATAGAGAAGGAGAAAGAGTTGTTGAGTAAACATTAGGAATGGAGGATGTACAAGAACAGGTCCTAAAGCAAAAATCAAGGGTGAATTGGATAACCTGTGGTGATGCAAATACTAGTTATTTTCATGCACAACTAAAGATTAGAACTTGTAAAAATGCTACTACTTCCATCTATGATTCCAATGGGTGCAATCTACAGGATCCAGAAAAGGTAGAAGCTGAGTTTCAGACCTTTTTCTCAAATCTACTGGGAGAGGCAACTAATGCACTAGAACATCCAAATGTGGAGGTGATAAAAGGGGACTGCTTGTCTTACTCACAGAGGTAAACTCATTGAGCCCGTAATTAACCAAGAGATCCTAGGAGCCATCAAAGGTATGCCATTGGATAAGTCCCCAGGAGTGGATGATTTCCTAATTGAATTCTTTGTCCAAAAATGGGAAGTGGTTCAAGAAGATGTATTGAAGGTAGTGAAGGAATTCTCTGTGTCAGGAAGCCCTTAAAGCAGTAAGTTGTACTGCAGTCACTCTAGTGCCAAAGTGCCTGAATCCTTCCAACAAGATCAGACCAATAGCTTGTTGTTCTACTATCTATAAGATCATTGCAAAGATCTTGACAAATGAATTAAAGGGGTAATCAATGATAATCAAGAGTTCTACTCAAACTGCTTTATTGAAGGAAGGTGTATTGTTGACAACATTTTGTTTAGCCAAGAAGTATTGAAGTGGTATACCAGAAAAGAGTTGTCTCCAAGATATGTGTTGAAAGTGAATTTGAGGAAGGCATATGATACCGTGGAGTGGTGTTTTCTCAGAAGGATGTTTGCAGAGTTAGAATTCCTCTAAATTTATTAATTGACTATGGAGTGTGTCACTTGCCCTTACTCACCGGTGATAAATGGAGACTGTTTGCTAACCTTTAAGGAAAGGTGTCTAAGACAAGATTCATGTCTTCATCTTTGCACGGCATATGAGCACTAGCAGCGAGAGTTGGATATCACAACAAAGATTTCAGATACCACCCTAGAAGTCTCTGTAATAGCTTAATATGTGCAAGATGAATCAGTATAGCAGTGTAGTACTGTTGATTAACTATTAGTATTGTTTTGTGTAGCAAAAGTGGAGATAGTGGTCAGCTCCAGTACTGGTCTTGTAACGCGAATTTGGTATAAATAAAATTTGTTATTTACCAAAAAAAAATGTTATCATTATATACATGGAGCAAATATTTGGGACTTATTTTGTCTGCATTATATTAAATTCAAAATTTTATAATATAAATGTGTGTATGTACTGAACGTATCACAAGTTTTATTATATTTATTTATACATGAATCACATGTATATCATAAAATTACCTACATTAAATTGAACATATACATATAAGTATTGCATACATCAACATTTTTTTTTTAATATTTATTGAATAGAAAATAAATCACATGTATATCAAAAAATTGTCTATATTAAATTGAATGTGTACATATATTTTTATAATATGTATATGTATCTAAAATTGACTTACTCAATGTTTGTGCTTACACTCGTATAAACTTACTATTTGTATACATAAATGAAGACAATATATATATATCCAAGAAAAATTGTCTGTTATACATAATATGTATAATGTAATATAAATCATAACACAAAATGTGTATATAAATATATATTTATTAATTCACAAAATATATATTAACATATATACATGATATTTACAAAATACATAAGAATATATATGTAACTCTTTCTCCGTCAAACATAAATGAAGATAAAGGATTCTGCTTCTGACGAAGAAAAATAAAAAGGCCCTCAAAAGTTTTTGTTATTGGATGTGAATGATGTTGATACTCTGAGGAATTTGATAATTCAGATTAAAAAATATGCCCTATTCCTCCCATCTGTGAACAAACCTAGAATTATTCTTAGCAATTAGATAATATCAGTAGAGAATGATATGACTAGGGATAAATTTAAAGAGATTTACTTTCAAATCAAAGAGATTTTAGGATAAGAGATGAGAGAAGGGAGAAAATAGAATGGAGAGATATGCGACAATGGAAAATATCGAGGCTTAAAAATAAGGTAAGTTTATGGGTCACGTAAAATAAAATAAATAGCCCAAAATGTGACCTTGGCTATTCAAAGGTCAATATTTAAAAAGTTTGTTATTTTATGTAAATTCAATAAGTTGATATATCATGTCAATTATTCTTCAAACTTGGATAAATTAAACGAGTTATATTTTCATGAACTGATTTTATCACATTTAAATATTATTTACATATTTAAGCACATAAATAATTAAAGTATATGATATATATATATATATGATTCTTTCTACAAAGATATTTCTACAAATAGCTGCATTATATAGTCAAACATCTCTATAATTGTCATTTTCTATAACAACAGTTTACTATAGTGATCAAGTTTCTTTTAGAATCGATTTTCATGCTATGTTATATTATATTTTTATATAACAAGATTCACGATATCGATTAGAAAATATTGAAATAAATTTTGTATAAAGATGTTTGACTGTGTGAATTTCTACTCAGAAGATTTGAGTCCTCCACCTTGGATATCTCCTCTCCATCCCTTACAAAAATAGTTGGAGGAAGACAAGAAACTCAAATCCTAACCGATCATCCTAAATAACAACAGTAACATATTAAACCTTATGAACCTTAAAAGAAAAAAAGAATTGATTCTTATGAAAATTCCCGATTTACAAAAGAAAAAAATCATTCTTAAGAACCTAAGGGACTTGTTTTGTGTGATTATATTATGACTTTGAAATATTAGTAAATCTGATTTTAAAATTTGAACTAAACTTGACTATATGCCACCTCACAGCATTAAGACAATACATATCTTTTTCCAGTACATCAAATATTGCATAAAAATTATTAGAAGTATCAAATGGGCAGGTAAAATTGAATTTAAATCAATTAAAATGAGTTGAATTATGCTATTCTATTTTGAGATGGTCTTTAATTTTTACTCTTTTAATTTATGATTTTTAATTTTTTCCCTTACTGCTTATTTAATGAAAACTTGTGCATCAAAGTATCCTTAATTATGACCTAATTTAGTAAGGCAGAACTCTTTTAGAAAAATTTGTTTTGTAAGATATATTCTATAGTATTTGATTTGGTAAAGCAAGAATTTTAGAGGATCTAAGTCTAATGACAAATAATTTGTGCAAGAGATCATAAGATGTCCAACTTATTTAAATTTCTGGGCTGATAATTGACCGCTTTTTATTTATTGCTCTTCACCCCAACTCGCTTCAGCTTCATCAAAGCTAATGATATCTGGCTCAAAGACATTTTTATTTTATTTTAATGTTTTACATTATTAATGTTTACACGTTTAATTTTTGTAAGTTATCAAAAGATTGTAAGAGAACAAATAAAGCAATTAAAATTTAATTAGAGTTAGTGAGTTAGATTATGACCCACATTTAGCCATATTTTAAGTCAACTGCTTCAACTCAAGTAATCTCTTGTGGTCATCAACCTGCCCATTTATTAAGGGAAAAATTACATGTGCTATCAATTATTAGACTAAAATTACTCATTTCTACCAAAGTTAAAATTATTTATCAATAATACATATATTTACCAAATATATCGTAATCTTTTTTATTTTTTTTGTATTTTCATTTAGGTGGAAAAAATGAAAACAGTTAACTTTTTTTTTTTTTTTTTTTATTTTTTTACAAAAAATTAAAAAAATTAAAGTAGTTAATTTTTTTCAGATTCACAATTTTAGGAAAAGAAAAAGATAGTTAATTTTTATTATATATATATATATATAAAAAAATTAAAAAAATTAAAAAAATTAAAAAAATTAAAAAGGTTAATTTGTTTTTTTGTATTTTTTTGTTTTCATTACTTAGGAAAAAATGAAACAGTTAATTTTTTTATTCGCATATTAGGAAAAATTAAAGCGGTTAATTTTTTTATGAATCGTAATTTTAGAAAAAAAGAAATTAAGGCGCTAATTTAATTTTTTTTTTTGTATTTGATTCTTTCTTGTATTTGTAATTTTAGGAAGAAAAAAAAATTAAAGCAGTTCAAGTTTTGTTCTTTTTGTATTTATTTTTTTATTTGTATTCAGTAGATAGGAAAAATTAAAGCAAGGTAATTTTTTTGTATTATCAATGTATAATATGTTCTATTTTAAAATCAAGAGATAAGTTTATAACTTTTCATTTCTATGTATTTCATGTATGTATTTTAAAACTTTTTAAAAAACTCAAATCCAACTAAATTTTAAATTTGAAAAATTAAAATTAAGAAAAAATTAAAAATGTGCAGTTATATATTGAAAAGAGAATGACTCGGAGAAATACCTTAGCATAATTGTGATTTTTGAAGAAAGAAGAAAAAAAAATACATATTTATTAAGTGACCAAATTTAATTAGGATTTGTTATACATTATTCATATTATCGTAAATTAGTTAATTAAAAAATGATAGTTTTGGTAAAAACATAAAATTAGTGGTAATATAGGTAATTAATTTGGTAATATTGTTTGCCTATGTAATTTTCCCTCATTAACTTGGCCCATTTAACAAGCTCAATCCGCCCATTTGTCACTTATAATTTGTGCCACCGAACTCTGTGTCTTGTGCAGGCATAACTTGTGCCTGAACCGATGTCTGCATAACGTGTGCCACCTAATTTATGCCTGGGACATAAGTTACAAGTTTTTTGCACTACTACCCTATTTTAGGATTTTTTAATTTTTGCTCAAATTGTTGGCTTTTAATTTTTACACATACAACTCATTTAATGAAAAATTTATTTCTAAAATATTCTTGTCTCTCGCTTAGGCAAACTTTTTAAGAGAATATTTATCTTAAGACAGAAATTAAGTGTTATTTAATTCGCAAGACATATCGCCCTTAATATTTTCTTTAAAAATTGCCATGCACAGATTAGCCTCAAAGGTACAAGTTAATGCCGCTAAACTTTGCGCCAAGACACAAATTATTCATGCTACCTAATTCATACCCTAGGCACAAATTCTTATTGCCGAGTTTATTCCCAGAACAAAATTCATGCTGCTAAATTTATGCTTTATGCACAAATTCATGTCGCTGAACTTATGCCTCGCTACTAAAACTTATGCCCCCGATGTAAACTGGGAATTTATGTCATGAAGCATAACTTGTGTCAAAACCTATGCCTTATGATTTTTTCACCGTTATGGGCATTTCTTACCATGTTTTTGTTCCTTAAAGTACCGAATGGCAAAATTTAAAAGACCATGAATTTGAAGGAAAAAATGAAAGACCGCTCAAAATAAGGGCATTTGTGAGAATGACGTGCCACTGAACTTATGCCTTGGCGCATTACTTGTGTCTTGAGCTTAATTTTTTTGCCTTCCTGACATGATTTGTGCCTTGAGAATAATTATTTTTGTTGTGGAGCATAACGGTGCCACTTAAGGCATAATTTGTGATAATTAATGAATTGCATACATCCATTAAAGGTTGACGGGTTTCAAGTGAAAATTGAGTAGATGCTTATCATGAAAGAAATGTCCAAGGATGAGCCCAAGAAAATGCTTATTATGAAAGAAAAGCCTAAGAATTATAACAAGGAGTAAACTAAAGAGAAAACTAAGAAATAGTAATATTTTGACCTAAAATAGGTTTAAGTAGCACATTTTATTTATTTACATAAAATGACAATATTTTATGTTTAATGTGTTGTATTTACTATAGGTAAAACACATCAATACAAATACAAATACAAAATCTAATTATGTGATAGGTTTTAGGGATTATGTTTCCACATAAATAACGCTACCATTATTCACTCAATTGATAATTATGACATTCCTAAAATAAATAGACTCTTAAAAACGGATGAAATTCTTATGTTATATTAACCCTTTTGTAAAGAAAATCTGAAAAAAATGATTTATCTCCATAATCAGTTACCATTATTCATGCAATTGATAATTATTACATTCCTTAATTAAATAGACTTTAAAAACGGATGGAATTTTTATTTTATATTAACACCTCGTAAAACAAATCTAAAAAGTGGATTTATTTCCACAATCATATACTTTTCATTCTTTGAATTATCAAAAATAAATAAATAGTTTGTATCATAAATACAATCAAATATATATATTTTAACAAAAAATTATGCATTTAATTGTATCAAAGAGTATTAATATGTATCTCCGTTAAAAAACTGTCAATTAATAAATACATAACAATAAAAATATATGTGTGTGTGTGTATAACATAATAGTATGATTATGTGGTAATCTATGTGTTTGCATTGTGTCATAAATACAACTAAATACAAATAGAAGCCCTAAAAATCAACACATATGGGTGAAAATATAATGTCGAGATAGTATACATAACCTATAAAATACGCTAATAGGATTTTCAAAACATAAAAAAGTCAGTTACCATAATTAACGGGATTCTATAATTTATTTGAGACTCCAAAGATCATAAAGATTTGATTAGTAAAATCCGATGAATTATATGGTTGAAGATTTTTTTCAAAATATAAAAATACACATCTTAAATTAAAATCATGAATGAAAAACGCATATGAATAAAAATTTTCCTTTTCATAATATAAAAATAAGAAGAAGTAAAATATAAAATAATCTTGAATTTATAAAAATTTCTATCAAAATACATACAAAAGAAATACTTTGGGATAAGAAACGAGGGATCATGATATCTCGCTTCCATCATTCTCCGATCGCACTTTGCATTTTCGATCAGATTTGATTGGCGAATTAGTTGTTGACGACTTGAATTGACTGAGTAAGAGGCTAGGTCGAAAACCACGATTTTCTATCAAAGCAACAACCAAAGCAGTAAAGAGAGAGATGCGAGAGAAAAAGAAGGGGGAGGGGGATAGAAAGATGGAAGAGGGAGTGGATTAACCATCCTGCTGATTACGAACAATGAGTGGAGAGAGAAGATGGAAGAGTGGATCGAGGGAGGAATTTACTAGTGATAATAGGAGAGAGGTAAATAATAATCAAGTATAAAAAGTAAAAAATAAATAGATGACACATTAAATGAAATAAAGTCATATTATTTAATTTTTTAAAATTGTGACCATTATATATAAATACTTTCATAATTATGCTATATTATGTAATTTTTTCTAAACTAAATGCTCTACATATTTTATGATCCAAATTCAAGCTATTGAAAGAAAAAATTGGGCCCATATGGAGCCCCAAAGACATTTATTTGCATGTCCAAAGTGTTGACAGTTCAAGCCCAAAAATGTGCTGAAACTCACATCCAACGTAGGGCTGAAATTTCAGTCCAAAATGTTTGAGGGTTTCACAGTAGCATAAATCCATTAAAGGTTGACGGATTTCAATGAAAAATTAAGTAGATATTTATTGTGGAAGTAAGGATGAACCCAAGAAAATGCTTAATATGAAAGAAAGCTTTAAATTATAACATGAGTAAACTAAATGCTACACATATTTTATGATCCATATTCAAGCCCAAAAAAAGAAAATTGGGCCCACATGGAGGCCCAAAGACATTTATTTGCATGTCCAAAGTGTTGATGTCTAAGCCCAAAAGTGCTGAAACTCACACCCAAAGTACGGCTGAAATTTCATTAATTAAAGCTGCTGAAAGTAGGTGGGTGAATTGAGGAAGATTTGACCACTTTATTTTTAAATTTTTAGTAGGTAGTTTTGGAAAGAATTTCGATATTATTTTTATAGGGATAGTTTTTTTCTATATACAGGGATGACTACTTGGGACTGTGGTCCTTCAGCACTAGGCAGATTGAAAGAGGAAATCACCTAAAGGTTTTTTTGTCTCCTGCCAGGTTTTAATCTAAGACATCATGGTTCTCACCGAATTTTATTGACCACTAAGCCACATCCTTGCACGCCACTTGATATCTTTGATTTTTATTCAAAATTACAGAAGGTAATTAATCTTATACTAATTATTGTCTCTAATTTCTTTGCCGAATTAGGGTTCTAGATCATCTTTTGATTAAGTTCTTGAATTGACTTCTATTAGTATCATAACAAATTTTAATCCGCTAATTTTGGAATTTTAAGATCAATTAGGATTCTAGCACTTGCTTTCAAAATTTGGGGATTTAGTCTCAAATTTCGCCTATCTTTAATTTTTTGTCTTTAATCTTTAATATTTCACTTCGCATTATTTTGTTCTTTCAAGCAACCATTCTTATCAATTGGTACTGGAAAGTCACCAAGAACCATCATTGGATGAACTTAATCTAAAGGTTGTTGAAACTACATGTCCATGGATCACGTGCATGTTGATGAGAATGATATAGATAAAGAGAATTATTTTAGGTCTTTACAAAGTAAGACTCATGCGGATCAACACCAATGAGCAAGGAAAAACGAGGTGGTGTTGTTCCTTTGCTACATAAGACCGAGTACGGTATAATTGATTAATTCATATTCCTGGTGTTTCAACAACATATAAAGTTTTTCTAGAGGTAATAAACCACACTCTTAATTCTTATGTTAGTAACTTTTTTAACTTTGAGGATGATGATATTATGTTATACAATGTTATTAACTGTCATTCTTAAGTTCAATTATAAGAGTAATTTGTTCCATTTTGAAATTAAGCATGACGTAGTTGATTGTGGATTTCTACTTGTTGAAAAGAAGCATGATGTTTGTGGGAGGAGGATTGCGAATGAGTTAGAGTTTAAAGGTTCTTCTATCCTTTTTGAAAATTCTAGTTATTCTTAGTATGATAAAGAATCATGGAATAAGGTAATTGAGGATGTTTGTTTATATCTCAAAAATGTTCAATTTGGATGCTTGTATTAGGGATCTTCTCTGTAGTCACTTTTACCATGCTCATTGAAATACTCTATTGATAGAACTAAATTGGAGCTGTATGTATCATTTCCTATAACATCTAGACGAGATTTTTATTGAGCTTATATGAGCAGGAAAATTTTCTATTGAGATGATGATGTTCACATATTTCATAAGGATGTATTTATATATGCGTTTAATTAGATTAAGTGAGCACATGGTCATTATCTTGTGTTGTTTCTACCATTATTGCTTGTGATTAATGAATGTTGGTTACTAATGTAAGTCTTCTTGATTCCCCGGCGAGAGTTAAATTTGAGAGCCACTGTTTTTTAAGAAGAGGGAAATGATAGCATTCACAGTGACATACATCCATTAAATGTTGACGGATTTCAATGAAAATCAAGAAGATGCTTATCGTGGAAGAAGTATCCAAGAATAAGCCCAAGAAAGTGCTTATTTTGGAAGAAAAACCCAAGAATTATAACAGGAATAGGATCGAGTGTTACACATATTTTATGATTCAAATCCAAATCTTATAAAAGAGAATTGACTATCTAGGCTTATAAAAGTCTAGTTACAAAAAAGTAAAGAGAATAATTCAATGAATTCAAATCAAATTATAAGAAAGTAGGAATTGAATTAACACTACATGTTTTAATAAAATCAATGCACTTGTAAAACTATAAACCTCCATGAAACAACAATATAATTCGATGCAACAAACTAAAATTAAAGCTTTAGATCCAAATCAAGCTCTTCTTCTTCATTATTCTTTTTTTCCTCCCCTCCCAATCCAATCTTCATATCATCATCAACATTTATGGGTGAATCCATAAAATTGACACCCTTTCCACCTTTTTTGATCTCAAAATTAAGGAAATTCTCTAAAGAAGCACCTCCAATTCCAATCTTAGCCATGTTATGATTTTCGTCCTTAAAAATGATGAGCTTGATGATGGAGACCACTTCTCGGGTTAGATCGAAAATTGTAGCTCGAAAAAAAGGGCCATGTCCGTAGGAAGCAGCTTATGAAAGTCAATGAATCTTCTTGAACACCAAGCAATGTTCGAGAAGCAAAAGAACCATGAAATGGTATGTGAGTTGAAAGTCGAGCAGGATGTAGTGGGGTGATAATTGGAGGGCCAACGGGCGAAACAACATCAACAAGTCCGTTTTTGTCTTTTAGCCAAAGCCCTCTTTGTTTGTGAGCATTCCTTGGCTGTCCCCTAGGGCTTGGGAAGTGGAGGAATTTCTTTCTGCGCAGCTGCAAGAAAAAGTCCTAGCATCCAAGGAACGCCCGCCTAGGCATTGCCTTGGAAGACTTCACTAGCGTGAGCCGGTTGAATGGAAAAGATTGAGTTCAAGATTTGGGTCATTAATCTTATTCTTGTTGATGTTGTTGTAATCATTTTGGACTTTGAGATCAAGAAGTACACCAGCAGATGATAATTCTTGTGGCTTCAATTGAGAGACTTCCACAATCCCCTCTTTCATCTTCTTCCCGTTTGTGATGACTTGCAGATTTTCAAGGCTGCCGATGTTAGAGGCCTCAAAAGAACATAGTTTTTTTATCGCAAAAGACCCATTTTGCCTCTCTATACTAGTGTTTTATATTCTTGAAATGAAATTAACTTGGCAAGAACCCCAAAATCTTTAAATAGACAATGTTGTACTTACAAATCCTCCAAATATGGAAATTAATGATTACATGGCGTTACAAGTTTACAAATTCAAACACCCAACTCTACTTAGAGGAATCATCAAACCAATCATATATTTTCCTTAATTGAATGTCACTATTAATTAATTATTATGCAAAATAGTAAGATGGAGATTAACTGTCTTTAGTTGAGTTCTATTTTGAGTTTGAAATGATTCTTTTTATATGGATATTAAATAAATTTTTTAACAAAAATACACTTAATGCATAATCCCTAAGATACATGTTTTCTCTAAAAGGTATCTCTATTCAGATTTATACCTATATATTGCATTTTAATTTAGCTTGCATAAAATTACCTAATAAATTTATTAGAAATGTAAATTTTAGTATTTTTCTTTTTATATGTAAATGTTATTATATGGTTACCACATTGATTAATTATATTTCCTTTTTAAGGTGGTTATTATGACTTTTGAAATATAGTTAGTAAATCTGATTTTGAAATTTGAACCAAACTTGACTATATGATGCCACCTCACAGCATTAAGCCAATATATATCCTTTTCTAAATACACCATAATTCATAAACATTACTAGAGTTTTTAAAATGGATGGTTTAGATTGAATTTGGGCGGGTTAAAATAGATTGAGTTAATAAATAAGCGGGTTACTAAATTTAAATTTTTGCACGGATTGTCCGTATTTTGGGGTGGTCTTGAATTTTGCTCCTCCAATTTGTGGTACTTAAGTTTTGTCCTTACTACTTATTTAATAAAAGTTTGTGTCTCAAAGTATCCTTAATTACGACTAAATGTTATTGGACAAAACTTTTTAGAGAAGGTTTGTATTGGGGCATAAATTCTATAGTATTTGATTTACAAGGCAAGACTTTTAATGGGTCTAAGTCTTGCGACATACTTGCGCCACCGAACTTACGCCTTGTAGCATAACTCAGGTTACCTGAATCGATGTTTTGGGCATAATACGTGCCATCGGACGACGCCTCTACAACTTATGGCTTGGTGCATTACTTGTTTCTTGAGCTTAATTTCTTTTTGGACTTACGGCTTGCTTCGGGGCTCGACATAATTTCTTTTGCTCGTTATAATGCTATGCCATCACATAATTTGTGATAGCATTCACGACATACATCCATTAAAAGTTGATGTATTCCAATGAAAAATCAAGAAGATGCTTATCAGAAAAGAAGTGTCCAAAAATAAGCCCAAAAAAATGCTTATTGTGAAAGAAAAGATCATGAATTATAATGAGAAGTGAATTAAATGCTACACATATTTATGATTCAAATTCAAGTCAAGAAGAGAAGTGCCTAGCCCACATGGAAACTCCAAGAGAAAGGCCCACATGTATCTTCAAAAAGATTTATTTGCATGCCCAAAGTGTCGATACAGTTCAACCCAAAAATATGCTGAAACACACGCCCAAATTAGGGCTGAAATTTCACTCCAAAGCTGCTGAAAGTAGGCGTGTGAATTGGAGGAAATTTGGCCACTTTTTTTTTCTTTATTTTTTAATAGTTAGTTTTGGAAGAGGCAAAGGTTAAAAACTCACACAAATTATTTTCATTTTTCAACTATTCTTTATTTGAGTTTAGTATCTGAACTATCACCCCTTACTTATAGAAATACGCCTTTTAATTTATATTTTTTGCGTGTATTGCACTCTCTATTTTATTTTAAAAAAAAATTCAGACGGTTCTCACCCGTATAATAAATTTCACCATGGTAAAACAAAAATAAATTATTATTACACTACAAATTTTTGCCTTCAATATTTTCCATACCCCATGAAAGATCTCAAATTGGCCCTTTCACTCTTCCTCACAATTCTTTCTCCTTGATCTTCTTCTCCAGTTTATGAAGTATTTTTGTTTTGTTGGTGCCCAATCTTCTCTCATCTTCCTTGTTCCAATTATTTAAATCATCTTCTAAAACACTATCAATTTTTGGATTAAGTGGAATCATTTTACAATTGAGCTTGTGTCACCGATGATTTTGAGCACCTATGATATTTTGAGATCTATAGAAGATTGAATATCTTCGTAGAGACTTACCGCTCACTTATACAACTTGTGTGTAATGAAATTTTTTATCACTTCGTTTTTAAAAATAGTAATTTGTAACTCGATCCTATAACTCATGTAAGTTTGTCTCCGCCCTAGAATTGATAATAAAAAATAAATTGAAGAAGAACGAAGAAGAAATAGAGAGTTTGAAGAAGAAGAAATCAATTGAAGTAGAAATGAAGAAAAGGGATCTTAAAGTTGGAAAACATTAAAGAGAGAGAGAAAGATTAATCGGCAATTTTAGTTGTTATTATGCGATATAGGCAAATTTTTACAAAGAAAATAAGATGTCACGCCTATGAGAAAGATTAGAAACACAATATTCGTCCAACCAACGCTTAGATATGTTTCTATAAGCAAGGAGCGATAGTTCAAGTACTAAACTCAAAAATGGAGATATTTTGATGAATTTTTGACCTTTTATTCGCTTTGGAAAGAATTTTGGTATTATGTTTACATGTTTTACAATTTAAAAGTTTCCCAATTAGGATTTTAGTATTTTATTATTAAAATAAAAATAGAATTTGAATCACATACTATTTAGGATAGGTTTCTACCTATACATAGGACGAGTTTTGTTAATTGCAGAAAACATGATTAATATTATTTGAGAGTTTCTCTCTTATTTACGCTTTGTGTATGACTACTCTGTGATTTATCTTACAACCTTATATGAATGATTTTTTAAGAGTGTAAGATTAATTCATAACTTGATATATTTAGTTCTTATTCAGGAATTAAAAGAAGGTAATTAGTTTTATATTAATGATAGTCTCTAATTTCTTCGAATTAGGGTCTTGACAAAACCGTTTGATCTAAGTTCCCGAATTTAATCGTATTAGCATCATAACAGTGTTAATTCGCTAATCTTTGAATACTAAGATCAATTAGAGTTTTTAGCACTCCTTTTGAAATTTGGGAATTGTATTTCAAATTTCGCCTATTTTTAGTTCGTCTTTAATCTTCGTATTTTCGAGTCCGCATTATTATTTTATCCTTTCAAGCAACCCAATTCTTATCAAGTGATATCGTAGCGATTTTTATCAAGGTCCATTCTTGATAATATTGAGAGGTTCTTGAACCAAAGAAAAAAAATTAAAAAAGCAAAAAAGAAAAAGATCTTCTTCCCTTTAGTAGCTTAAAAAGTAAAACTATGAAAGAGCAAAAAATTGAAAACAAAGAGAGACTCGCTCAATTTGCTTGACAAACCAAGGTATCTTCAAGAAACTTCGAATTTATTTGATTCTTTTTTGATTTCCTATATCAAAGAAAAAGATGAAGAGAAGATTCAAAATTTTCTTGTTACATAAATTGATCTATTTCTTTTCTTGTCTCATCAAACTAATGTCCGAGAGCTTGTAAATTTTTTTCTTTTACATCTTACTTCCTAAAAGGCTGTTACTAATAGGGTTTATATGGCATACATCCTAAAGGATCCAAATAAAGGTAGTAATTTGAGTAGAAAAAGGCAAAGAGAGAGTAGATCAATAGAGAAAACAAAAATAAATTGAAAGTTCTTTGTTTTCTTTGATATTTTTGAGTGTCTCAACAGGTATGATGATAAAACAGAGGACTCATAATGAGGTTGAATTAAGAGATCAAAGTGCTACCAATTTAGTCAAGCATTGTATTATGACTATTAATGATCGGAGGATATGAATATCACAAGAATAGATTTAAGGAGAGAAAATATTTTTCATACAAGGCGATGTGGGAGAAAGAGTAAATTTGTTGTATGATTATTGATACTGAAAGTGATATTAATATGGTGAGCTCATATGTGGTAGAGAAGTTGGAACTTACTTGCATCAAACATGCTACTCCTTATGAGCGGCAATGGTTGAATGAGTTTGGCGAGCTTAAGAAGACAAAGCAATGCATGATTTCTTTCTCCTTTGGGAGGTATTCCGATAATGTTATTGGCAGATGTAATTTCAATGCAAGATTGTCATATCACCCAAGGACCCATGGTAGATTAACAAGAAAGCAATTCATGATAGAGAAAGCAATAAAAGTTTCTCTTGAGCTAAATAGAAAATGTATACTTGCACCTTAACCCCATCCCAAGTATATGAAGATCAGAAACGTGAGCTAAAAATAAAAATTTTTGAGAGAGAAAAAATTTTTGAGAGGAGAAAGGAGCTTATATTAACATCCCAAGAAAGAAAAAGGAGAGGTTGAGTTGTGTAGAGAATGGAATATCAAGTGAGAAAAATGAGCTCAAAAAAGAGAGATGACCAAGGAGAGGAAAAGAGAGGAATAGTCGTGGAGACGAGAAAAAAACAATAGAGCTTGAGGAGGTTAATTCTAATTCTAACTCTAAAATTTCCACTTCTTCCTATTGTTCCGACTCTTGTAGGTAGTCATGTGTTAAATAAAGAACCATCATTGGATGAACTTAATCCTAAGGTGGTTGAAACTACATGTCCATGGATCAAGTGCATGTTGGTGAGAAGGATAGAGGAAAATGAAGTCTTTACAAAGTAAGACTCATGTGGATCTAACACCAATGAACAAGGAAAAACGAGGTGGTGGTGTTCCTTTGCTATATAAGACCGAATACGGTGTATATATAATTGGTTTATTCACATTCTCTTCTATTTCTACAACATCTAAATTTTTCTAGAGGTAATGAATAACACTCTTAATTCTTATGTTAGTAACTTTATTAACTTTGAGGATGATATTATTATGTTATACAAAAAGTCATTAATTGTCATCCCTGAGTTCAACTATAAGAGTAATTTGTTCAATTTTGAAAATAAGCACGACATTGTTGATTGTGTATTTCTACTTATTGAAATGAAGCATGATGTTTGTGGGAGGAGGATTGCAAATGAGTTTGAGTTTATGTTCATCTATCCTTTTGAAAATCAGTGTTTACATGCTAATTGAAGGATAAAGAATCTGTGAATAGTGTAATTGAGGATGTTTATTGTATCACAAAAATGTGGAACGAATTTGATGCTCGTAAGTTAGGAATCTTGTATCACCTTTACCATGCCCATTGAAATACTCTATTGATAGAACTAAATTGGAGTTGCATGTATCATTTCATATGACATCTAGATGTGATTTTTATTGTGCTTGTATAAGTAGGAAAATTTTCTATTGAATATGATGTTCACATATTTTATAAAGAAGTATTTATACATGCTAAGCTTAGGGTTATGGACACATGATCATTATCTTGTGTGTTCCTACCATTATTGTTATTGATTAATGAATGTTGATTACTAATGCAAGTCTTCTTGATTTTGTGAGATTTAAATTTGAGGACAAATTATTTTCAAGAAAAGGAGAATGATAACATTCACGATGGCTTACATCCATTAAAGGCTGGATCAGCATTCCAATAAAAAATCAAGAAGATGTTTATCGTGGAATAAGTGTTCGAGAATAAGCCTAAGAAAATGCTTATTGTGGAAGAAAAATTCAAAAAAATTATAACGAGGAATAAACTAAGTGTTACACATATTTTATGATCCAAATCCAAGTCCTCGATAAAAGAGAATTGACTATCTAGGCTTATAAAAGTCTAGTTACAAGAAAGTAAAGAGAATAATTCAATGGATTCAAATCAAATTACGTGAAAGTAGGAATTGAATTAATAGAACATGTTTAATAAAAACAATGCACCTATAAAACTATAAACCACCTATAAAACTATAAACCTCCATGAAACAAAAATATAACAATGCAACAAACTAAAATTAGAGCTTTAGGTCCAAATCAAGCTCTTCTTCTTCATTATTCTTTTCCTCTTCCTCCTCTCCCAATCCACCTTCATATCATCATCAACATTTATGGGTGAATCCATAAAATTGAAACCCTTTCCACCTTTTTTTCCCTCAAAATTAAGGAAATTCTCCAAAGAAGCACCTCCAATTCCAATCTTACCCATGTTATAATTTTCATGGAGATTTTCGGTCCTTAAAAATGATGAGCTTGATGATGATGACCATTTCTCAAAAGGTTAGATTGGAAAATTGTAGCCCAAAAAAAATGGCCATGTCTCGTAGGAAGTAGGATTATGAAATGCGAAGACTCTCCTCAACACCAAGCAATGATCGAGAAGCAAAAGAACAATGAAATGGTAGGTGGAGTTGAAAGTTGGAGTAGAGATGGTAGTAGGGATGATAATTGGGAGGGACAAAAGGAGAAACAACATCAACAAGTCCGCTTTGTCTTTTAGCCAAAGCCCTCTCCTCGTTTGGTGAGCATTCTGATGTCCCCTAGGGCTTGGGGAGTGGAGAATTCTCTCGTGCAAAAGCCGGCAAGAGAAAGTCCTAGCAGCCGAGGAATGCTCATGAAACATTGCTGGAAGACTCACTAGCATGAGCCTCTGTTGAATGGAGAAGATTGAGTTCAAGATTTCCAATCATTAATCCCATTTTTGTTGATGTTGTTGTTGTAATCATTATGTTTGAGATCAAGAAGTACACCGCCAGCAGATGATAATTCTTGTGGCTTCAATTGGTAGTTTCCTTCCACAACTCTCTTCCATCTTCTTCCCGTTTGTGACGATTTCTGATGAGATTCTTCCGAGGCCGCCATATGTTAGAGGCCTCAAAAGAACATAGTTTTTTCATCGCAAAACGTCCATTTTGCCTTTCTATACTAGTGTTTTTATGTTCTAAATAAAATTAACTTGATGAAGAAAAGAAGCAAAATAAATCTTTTAAATAAACAATGTTGTACTTACAAAACTCTCCAAATATGGAAATTAATGATTGCATGTATGTAACAAGTTTACAAATTCAAACACCCAACTCTACTTAGAGGATCATATTAAACTAATCATATATTTTCCTTAATTGAATGTCACTATTAATCAATTATTAAGCAAAATGGTAAGATGAAGATTAACTGTCTTTAGTTGAGTTCTATTTTGAGTTTGAAATGATTCTTTTTATATGGATATTAACAAATTTTTTAACAAAATAAACTTAATGCATATTCCCCTAAGATACATGTTTTGTCTCTAAAGGTATCTCTATTCAGATTTGATACTCTATATATTGCATTTTAATTAATTCTAGCTGTATATAATTACCTAATTAATTTATTGGCAAAGTGCAAATTTAAATATTTTACTTTTTATGGATAAATGTTATTATATGATTACCACATGGATTAATTATATTTCCTTTTTAGGGTGATTATTATGACTTTTGATATATAGTTAGTAAATCTGATTTTGAAATTTGAACCAAACTTGACTATATGATGCCACCTCACAGCATTAAGCCAATATATATCCTTTTCTCAGTACACCATAATTCATAAACATTACTAGAGGTTTTAAAATGAACGGGTTAAAATAGTTTGAGTTAATAAATGAGCGTTATTAATTTATTTTTGCACTAATTGTCCCTATTTTGGGATGGTCTTATATTTTACCTCCAATTCGTGGTCCTTAATTTTGTTCTTACTACTTATTTAATAAAGTTTGTGTCTCAAAGTAGCCTTACCACGTACCTCCAATGTCGCTGGGCAGGCCATTGATCTCACAAGACGTAACTTTTAGAATGTTTGTATCTGGCATAAATTATATAGTATTTGATTTGTAAGACAAGACTTTTTAGAGGATCTAAGTCTTATGGAGATAATTTGTGCCACCGAACTTATGTCTTGTGGCATAACTTGTGTCACCGAGATGTTTTGGCATGACATGTGCCATTGGACGATGCCTTGAGCATAACTTATACTCATCAACTTATGTCTTGGCACATTACTTGTGTCTTGAGCTTAATTTCTTTGCCTTCGTGCATGACTTGTGCCTTGACATAATTTCTTGTTTGGGAGCATAATACGCGTGCCATTAAAGACATAATTTGTGATAACATTCACGGTGACATACATCCATTAAAAATTGACGTATTCCAATGAAAAATCAAGAAGATGGCTTATCATGAAAGAAGTGTCTAAAAATGAGCCCAAGAAAATACTTATTATGGAAGAAAAAATCAAGAATTATAACGAGGAGTGAACTAAATACTACACATATTTATGATTTAAATTCAAGTCAAGAAGAGAAAAAACTTAGGCCCATGAAGTCTCAAAGAGATTTTATTTGCATGCCCAAAGTGTTGGCAGTTCGCCTAAAATATGCTGAAACACATGTCACTAGGGCTGAAATTTCACACAAAGCTGTTGAAAGTAGGCGTGTGAATTGGAGGAAATTTGGCCACTTTTTTCTTATTTTTAATAGCTAGTTTTGGAAGAGTAAAGGTTCAAAAACTCACACAAATTATTTTTATTTTTTGAGTTCAGTATTTAAACTATTCGTTGTTTGAGTTTAGTATCTGAATTATCACCCTTGCTTATAGAAATATACCTTATCATTTATATATTTTGGCGATATTGCACTCTCTATTTTATTTTTAAAAACTTAGATGGCTCTCGACGTGTACAATAAATTCCACCATGGCAAAATAAAAATAAATTATTATTACACTATCAATTTTTGCCTTCAATATTTCCGATACCCCTGTGAAAGATCTCAGCTATCCTTTCGGCTCTTCCCTACATAATTCTTCTTCCTTTGATCTCCTTCTCTAAGTTTATGAAGTATTTTTATTTTGTTGGTGCTCAATCTTCTCTCATCTTCCTTGTTCCACTTATTTAAATCATTTTATAAAACACTATCAATTTTTGGATTAAGTGAAATCATTTTATAATTGAGCTTGTGTTACCGTTGGTTTGGGAGCACCCCGCGATATTTGAGATTTATAGAAGATTGAATATCTTCAGAGAGACTTACCGCCTTAATTATACACCTTGTGTACATGAAATTTTTATCACTCATTTTAAAAAAGAAAAATAGAACATCTATAACTCGATCCTATAACTTAATGTAAGTTTGTCTCTGTCCTAGAATTAGCTAATGAAAAATAAATTGAGGAAGAATGAAGAAAAAAGGAGAGTTTGGAAGAATAAGAAATCTGCAATTTTGAAGTAGAAATAAAGAAGGATTTTAAAGTTGAAACCTTTTAAAGAGAGAGATTAGTCGGTAATTTTAGTTGTTATTATGCGATGAAGGCAAATTTTTATGGCAAATAAGATGTCAGTGTGTGTGGAGATTGAAACACACATTTGGTCCTAGCTGCTAGATATGTTTATATAAGCAAGGAGCGATAGTTCACGTACTAAACTCAAAAAATGGAGATAGTTTGGATGAATTTCAGACCTTTACTCATTTTGAAAAGAATTTTGGTATTATGTTTACATGTTTTACTAATTTAAAGTTTCCTAGTTAGATTTTAGTATCATTATTTCCATAAAAGTAGAATTTGAATCCCATACTATTTAGGATAGGTTTCCCCTACCCATATAGGGACGAATTTGTTAATTGCGGAAATAATGATTAATATTATTTGAGAGGTTTCTCTTATTTACACCTTTTGTATGTGGCTACTTGTGATTTATCTACAACCATATATGAATGATTCTTTAAGAGGTAAGATTAATTCATAACTTGATATATTTGATTCTTATTCGTGAATTAAAAAAGGTAATTAGCTTTATACTAACGATCGTCTCTAATTTCTTCAATTAGAGATCTAGATAAACCGCTTGATCTAAGTCTTTGAATTGACTGTATTAGTATCATAATTAGTCTTAATTCGCTATTTGAATATTAAAATCAATTAGGGCTCTTAGCACTTGCTCAAAATTTGGGGACTGTATTCTCAAATTTCGCCTATTTTTACTTTCTGTCTTTAATCTTCGTGTTTTTGAGTTCGCATTATTATCTTATCTTTCAAGCAACCTGATTCTTATCAAGTGGTATCGCATCAATTTTTATCAAGGTTCCATTCTTGATAATCTTGAGAGGTTCTTGACCCAAAAGAAAATAAAATTAAAAGGCAAAATTTCATTTAGTAGCTTAAAAAAGTAAAACAAGTAGAAGCAAAAAAAAAAAAGAAAAAGAGAGATAGTTCAGTTGCTTGACAATTAAGCTATCTTCAAGAAACTTTGAGTTTGTTTTGATTCTTGATTTTCTACGCCAAAGAGAAAATCAAGAAGAGGAGAAAATTTGAAATTTTTTTTCTTGTTACATAAATAGTTCTTTTTTTCTTGTCTCATCAAACCAATTTGTTCGAAAGGCCGGTAAATTCTTTCTTCCTACATCTACTTTCTAAAAGATTGTTACTGTAGGTTTTATATATACATCCTAAAGAATCAAACAAAGGTAGTAATTTGAGTGGGAAAAGGCAAGAGAGAATGAGATAATAGAGAAAAACAAAAACAAATTGAGAGATCTTTGTTTTTAAAAAAAATATTTTTTGGAGATGTTTCAACAGGTAGTAGTGATGAATAGAGGACTCATACGAAGACTGAATTAATAGATCGAAATGTCATTATCTTGTGTTGTTTCTACCATTATTGCTTGTGATTAATGAATGTTGGTTACTAATGCAAATCTTCTTGATTTTGTGAGAGTTAAATTCGAGGATGAATTGTTTTCAAGAAGAGGGAAATGATAGAATTCACAGTGGCATACATCCATTAAAGGTTAACGGATTTCAAGGAAAAATCAAGAAGATACTTATCGTGGAAGAAGTGTCCAATAATAAACACAAGAAAATGCTTCGTTGTGGAAGAAAAACCGAGAAATTATAACGAGGAATAGACCAAGTGTTACAAGCCATATTGTATGATCCAAATCCAAGTCTTACAAAAGAAAATTGACTATTTAGGCTTATAAAAGTTTAATTACAAGAAAGTAAAGAGAATAATTCAAAGGATTCAAATCAAATTATAAGAAAGTAAGGAATTGAATTAATACTACATGTTTTAATTATAAAAACAATGCATTTATAAAACTATAAACCTCCATGAAACAACAACAATATAATTCAATGCAAAGAAAGTAAATTAGAGCTTTAGATCCAAATCAAGCCTCTTCTTCTTCATTATTCTCTTCTTCCTCCTCTCCTAATCCAATCTTCATTTCATCATCAATATTGATGGGTGAATCCATAAAATTGAAACCCTTTCCACCTTTTCCCTGCTCTCAAAATTAAGGAAATTTCCAAAGAAGCACCCAATACCAATCTTATCCATGTTGTAATTTTCAGGAGATTTTCTCATTCTAAAAATGATGAGCTTGATGATGATGATGACCACTTCTCGGGGTTAGATCGGAAATTGTAGCCTAAAAAAAATTGCCATGACTTGTAGGAAGTAGGCTTATGAAATGCGGAAGACTCTCCTTGAACACCAAGCAATGATCGAGAAGCAAAAGGACCATGAAATGGTAGATGTGAGTTGAAAGTCGAGTAGGGATGATAGTAGGGGCTTATAATTGGGAGTGGCCAAAAGGCGAAACAACATCAACAAGTCCGTTTTGCCTTAGCCAAAACCCTCTCTTCTTTGTGAGCGTTCTGATGTCCCCCTAGGGCTTGGGAAGTGGAGAATTCTCTGCAAAAGCCGCAAGAGAAAAGTTCTAGCATTCGAGGAATGCTCGCCGCATTGCCTCATTGGAAGACGCACTAGTGTGACAGGTGTTGAATGGAAAAGACTGAGTTCAAGATTTGAATTATTAATCCTATGCTTGCTGATGTTGTTGTTGTAACCATTTTGGACTTTGAGATCAAGAATTACACCAGTTAGATGATAATTTTTGTGGCTTCAATTGAGAACCTTCAACAACTTTTCTTTCATCTTCTTCGTGTTTGTGACTACTTTGCTGTGATTCTTCTGAGGCTGCCGATATGCTAGAGGCCTCGAAGAACATAACTTTTCATCGCAAAAGCATCCATTTTGCCTCTTATACTAGTGTTTATGTTCTGAAATGAAATTAACTTGATGAAAAAATGAAGCAAAATAAATCTTTTAAATAGACAATGTTGTTTTTACAAAATCCTCCAAATATGGAAAATTAATGATTGCATGGCGTTACAAAGTTACAAATTCAAACACCCAACTCTACTTAGAGGATCATATCAAACTAATCATATATTTTCCTTAATTGAATGTCACTATTATTTAATTATTATGCAGAATGGTAAGATGGAGATTAACTGTCTTTAGTTGAGCTCTATTTTGAGTTTGAAATGATTCTTTTTATATGGATATTAAATAAAAATTTTAACAAAATAAAAATTAATGCATAATCCCTAAGATACATGTTTTCTCTCTAGCTAAAAGGTAACTTTATTTACATTTGATACTCTATATATTGCATTTTAATTAATTCTAGCTGTATTTAGAAGTGTACTTTAATTTTTTCTTTTTTATATGTAATTTTATTATATGGTTACCACATTGATTAATTATATTTCCTTTTAAGGTGATTATTGTGACTTTGAAATATAGTTAGTAAATCTGATTTTGAAATTTGAACCAAACTTGACTATATGATGCCACCTCACAGCATTAAGGCAATATATATCTTTTTTTTTTCAGTACAACATAATTCATAAACATTACTAGAGGTTTTAAAATGGGCGGGCTAAATTGAATTTGGCAAGATTAAAATGGGTTGAGTTAATAAATGAGTGGGTTATCAACCTCGTTTAAAAGTTATTTAGGTTGAAATGGATTAAAATGCAGGTCATAACTCAATCCACCAATTCTTACTAAGTTTTAATTGTTTTATTTGTTTTCATAAATTTTTAGTATCTAATAAAATTATGTTTTTTCAATTATGGCTATTCATACCATATCAAATTTTGAAAAAGGCATAATAAATAAATAAGAACTTAAACTCGCATCAATCCGCAATTAAGCACTCAAACTTTGGAGAGGCACATCTAGGCACCTCAACTTAGTCTCAACTGACAACTAAGCACTCAAACTAGTCCCCACTATATCTCGTGCGCACACGACGCCGATAAGACATGAATTTTAAATGGCTCTAAATGATCTTATAAGTCGGGAAACATTTCACCGACACAAATAAACTGCCGAGGTACCTAGATATGTAGTCTCAAAGTTTGAGTGCTTAATTGCCGCTGAGGCCAACTTTGAGTGTCTATTTATATATTATGTCTTAAAAAGATGTATTTTTTAAGAATATCTTGACAAGATTTCATAGATAAGCTACATACCAACTCAATTTTAAATGGGATGAAATGAGTTAGGCTAAACTAATAAAGACAGGTCAATAACCCATTTAAATTTAGAAAATTAGACGAATTATATTTTTATGAGCTGTTACCACCGCACATAAATAACTAAAGCTATATGATATACGAATTCTACAATGATATTTTCACAAATAATTGGATTAATAGCCATTCTCTATAGGAAAAATTAGATAAAGAAATAAACATACTATATTTACAATATATAGCTATGGCATAAATATTACCAAATGTAGCAATATTTATCATTTTCATAACAAATTGGTCTCCCTCTCTCGCTCGCCTCTCTCCTCTCTCGCTTCTCTTGCTCACCTTTCTCCCTCTCTCGCTCATCTCTCTCCTCTCGCCAATCACCCAATTAATTTAGTAGATCCAATTTATAGTGAAATTTTGGTGATGATACAAGTGTATCTCACAAAATAAAAGTAATAGATACATTGATATACACATGTTACTTTTGTTAATCTTTCTAAACGGTCATTACATCTGAAAATATTTTGGATTGTATATGTGTATCTAGCAAAATTGAGAAAGTATACCTAAATAAGATTGAGTGCTTTGTTAATCCCTCAATGAATGTTGTATTTGAAAATATTTTTGGATTATATCAAGATGTCCAAAGAAGTTTGAGAAAATGTATTCAATAAAATTGAGAATATTGTTAATCTCTCCAAACAAATATTGTATCTGATACATAGCGACTTGCCATAAAATCATTATATATAGCAAAATGAGAAAGTGTTGATACAACTAGGTCTAGCGAATAGATAATAGCGGTTTGGATATCTAACTAAATTAAACAAACGGATACGATGAATTGAACAAACAAATACAACAAAATTGTTGCATCAATGATACAATGTGAATTTTAGAAGGTTGTACTTGAGATACAACACAAACTCGCTGCTGTATCTCATATACAACACGAATTTGTGTGCTTACTCCATCTCGAGATACAATGTGAATGTAATGTGCTGTTATAAATCAAAATTAATATAAACTATAACTATTAGTGGTAATTATAGTTCAAACTATAATATTTCATATACTTCCTCTCTCCACAACATTCACTACAACGCCAAATTTTAAGAATCAATTTTCGTATTATGTTATACCGTATGTTCCATATAACAATATTTTACTATAACAATCAAAACTAGACAAATCCTTTGTAGAGAAGCTTGACTGTATTACTCATACATTTTCCTATTCCTAAGGGCATAAAGTAGTTAAAATTGCACATATCGGTTACTTTTTGCACAAGTATTTAAAATTGTCCTGGGTTTGAAAACGGTTCAGAAATGGCATTTTTAAGTTCAAAAAAATTCCTGAACTAAAATATCCTGAGTTGAGCAGCATAGATAGTCAAGTCGACTAAAATATCCTTATGTTGAAAGGTGGCATAGATGGTAAATGATGCGGCAACCGACAGGAAAACAAGCCATGAAAAATCAGAATTTCAAATTCATTCAACCTAACTATCTTATTTATAACTTACGTTTTAGTTTTCACTCATGGTATATACCTCATACAAACTTATTCAATTTACTTTCTTGAATTAACATAATTCTAATTTTTACTCATGGTACCTCAAACAAACTTATTCGTGGATTTGTTAGTCCTAAATCAAATATAAAATTATAAATTCCCTATTTCATTCTTCAACTAAGAAAAATGAATTAGTAACCTACATGTTCAGTTTAGTTGCATCCTTCTCTTACTATATTCAAGCTTAGATCATTTTTTAAAAAAGACCTTAATTATCTTCACAAATTATACTACTTTAAGAATTAGACATGCCCGATTCTAACAAAAGGTTAGCATTTACTTGCTATGATTTTGTAGAATGACACCATTGATCGTGTAAATCTATGATTGAGAGGACTCTTCCCATTTACAATAAACTTAATTGATTGTTTAATGGTGATGTACTTGGAATGATATATGATTGTTCTTGAGTTTATGTGTAACCTTAGATGGACTTCATCTATGAAGCAAAGAGATTTTCTTTTATTGTTGTTTTACTCGTTATGGGGAATGGAATTCAAGGGCAACAAAGACCTTTAGATAAGACCTACCTTATCTATGGTTAGAAGAGATTTTCTTTCTATTGTTGTTTTATTAGTCATCGGGAATGTAACTCAAGGGCAATAAAGGCCCTTAGATAGGACTTCATCTATGGCTTGAAGGGTTTTCTTTCTACTATTATTTTACTCGTTATAGGGAATGAAATTCAAAGACAATAAAGGCCCTTAGATAGGACTTCATTTATGAATAAAGGAGATTTTTTTCTATTATTGTTTTACTCATTATAGGATATATGAAATTCAAAGACAATAAAGGCCCTTTAATAGGACTTTACCTATGAATATATAGAAGGGGTTTTCTTTCTATTGTTGTTTTACTCATTATAGGAACGAAATTCATGGGCATTATTATAAAAGAGCCAACTAGTGACTCAAACACGCTAGCAGGATCGATCACTTGCATTTGTTTGTGGACTTGAATTTTGGTGACAAGGTTCTCGTTGAGGGCAAGAGTATTGTAGAAAACAGGCATTATAATATTGGCCAGATGCTAATTCGAAAACGGTATTCGAGTCAGTTGTTAAAATGAGTGAAACTACAATGTATAATTTGGTCCAGGTTGAGATATGATGGTTATAAGTGACAGAGTCTGTAGTGGTCAAGATATGCAATGAACTTAACTGATTTTCATTTTTTAGTTTTATTGAGCTTTTACATGAGCCAAGAGTCTATTAAACAGCTTACTTCACAAGGTAGGGATAAGACTACGTGACACAACTCTTCCTAGACCCCACTTGTGGATTACACTGAGTATGTCGTTGTTGTAGTAATATTGAGCTTTCCCCTAGAGCCTCCTTTTTCTATTTTGTAGTTTTTCCTAGCTTTTGAAGCTTTTGATTGTTGATTGTTAATGAAAGAGCTTGGCTCAACTGGGTCTGTAACTACATTTTTCTGATCAATACAATATGGTTTCATCACAATTTGAATGCATTTTCTCCAAAGTTCTAGCCCTGGCTTATTTATGAAAAAATTGGGGAACATAATAGATTATGGTGCCTTTGACATCTAATTACAAGTTTGGTCATACTCCCTCGATCCCAAGTTATGTGACACACTTTTCTTTTAAGTCAGTGCCAAAAAGAATGGCATATTTATTTATTTGGTAAATGTTTAACGACACTATCAACACTTTACCCATGTTGAGTCCCACTTATTTGGCTTTGTGTGTATTTTGTGAGAACCATGAGGCCCTTCGTGTTCAAACCGCAGAGACAAAAACACTAGGTAGTTTCTTTCCATCTGCTCTAGCCTTGGTGGACAAAGCTACTCGGTACCTATTGCCGGTGATAGGTGGCAAGTATCCCGTGGAATTAGCCAAGGTGCGTGCAAGCCGGCCTGCATACCACGGCAAAAAAAAAGAATTGGAACCGTACACAATCTTTTCATATTTCTTATACCCGTGTCCAATCAAACTACATCACATAAATTGGAGACGGGAGAGAGTACTAAATAAGTCCAATCCTTCTCCATCAAACCAAATAAACCGCTATCAACTATTTAACAACTTACAAGATGAGTTCTACTCAAAAGAAAATCTCTTCCATTCATAGATGAAACTTATTCAAGGGCCTTTTTTGCCCTTGAATCCTATAACGAGTAAAAAATAGAAGGAAAATCTCTTCTATTCATAAAGAAGTCCTATCTAAGGCATGTTGCCCTTGAATTTCGCTCCCTATAACAAGTAAAACAACAATAGAAAGAAAATTTCTTCTCTTCATAGGTGAAGTCCTATCTAAGGGCCTTTATGTCTTTGAATTTCGTTCCTTATAATGAGTAAAACAACAATAGAAAGAAAACCTTTTCTATTCATAGATGAAGTCCTATATAAGGGTCTTTACTATCTTTGAATTCGTTTCCATACAACGAGCAAAACAAGAATCGTAAAGAAAATCTCTTCTATTCATAGATGAAGCCGTATTCATGGGCGCTTTGTTGCCCATGAATTTCATTCCTTATAACGAGTAAAACAACAATAGAAAGAAATATTCTTGTATTCATAGACGAGGTCCTATGTAAGGGTCTTTATTGTCTTTAAACTTCGTTCCTATAATGAGTAAAGCAACAATAGAAAGAAAATTTCTTTCTATTCATAGCTGAGGTCCTATCTAAGGGCCTTTCTTGCCCATGAATTTCATTCCCAATAACGAGTAAAACGACAATAGAAATAAAATTTCTATCATAGGTAAAGTCCTATCTAAAGGGCCTATATTGTTCAGAATTCCGTTTCCTATAATGAGTAAAACAACAATAGAAAGAAAATCTCCTCTAACCATAGATGAAGTCCTATCTAAGGGCCTTTTGTCCTTGAATTCCGTTCCCTATAACGAGTAAAATAACTATAGAAAGCAAATATTCCTAGCCACAGATGAAGTCCCATCTAAGGGCCTTCACATTCCCTATAACGAGTAAATCAACCATAGAAAGAAAATATTCTATCCATAGGTGAAGTCCTATTTAAGGGCCTTTATTGCCCTTGAATTCCGTCTCTATAACGAGTAAGACCACAATAGAAAGAAACTCTTCTAGCTATAGATGGAGTCTGATCTAAGGGCCTTTATTGCCCTTTGAATTCGTTCCCTATAACGAGTAAAACAACAATAACAATGACAACTTATACGACTTAAAACATAGTCAAGAATTACAATGATGAAATTCCCATTACTCAAAAAATGTTGTACTGAAACCAAAAGATTCCTTATTTTACTACTATCAGCCAAAACACACACATTTACAATCCTATTAATAATATTATTTAATCATCCGTAACCTTTTCACTCTTCCTGTGCCCCACTTGGTGGATTACACTCTGGCTGTTGTTGTTGTAACCTTTTCCACTCTTATATTTGTGTCGACCGGCGATTTCACTGTCACTGTAATGAAAACTCCCCTTACCGAGGTTCCTGAATTCAAACTCCGAGAATGAAGAACTTCTTAAAAGAGAGCGCTTAGTACCCCTTAATTAGCTTACCTAACACAAACACCAAATTTATTAGCTAAATAAATTTCAAATACCGGATTGATTAAACCAAAACAAAATCAAAGTCAGGCATTTCTGTAATCACAAAGAGATAACTCCATACTTAAAATTCTCAGAACTTCCCACATTGTTTTCATACTCTCTAAAATAAAACAAAGAGAAGTACTGGGTAATAGTTAATGGATTCAAGTACTCAAAGACAAAAACAAAGAAAAAATTAAAAAAACAAAAAAAACATGTAATTTAATTGAAATTTTTTATTTTTTTAAGTTTCCCACCTGTTGGATACCTGTTTTAGGACCCGATTAATCTGGATTTGAGTCACATTTAGTACGGGGGTTAAAAAGTTCATACCAAAAATAACTACATATCCAAGGCTCGAACCCAAGATATCTGACATTAAGGATAAAGGAGTAATTTACTTCACTCCACCACAATCTTTGATCATTTTTCTTCTTTATAATTATTCACTTAATAACTTTATAATAGAGTTTACCATACACCATATATGTTAACCGCTTCATTATTTTCTTTAATAGGTAATGCATTAACCATTGATGTTCCAAAAAAAGGACGAATTGTCTTGTGGTTACCAAAAAACAACATACTAGCCAGATTAACAGTAGTAAAATTCTACTCCTTATAATTATTGTGATCTACTCCATGGCTTAGGCAATCACTTTAAAAAGCATGAGTTGATTCCGCAAAGTTCACTGAATGCTTGTTAGTTTGCTACTCACATTCAGGTTCATCTCATGAACATCAAAATCTCACAATTCATTCCCCTGCCCTCACCCTACCCCCACCATTCCTCTCCCTCGTCCCTTACTCGCTATTTCTCTCATGCTATTTCTCCCTTTGCTCAGGCATTTGCTTCTTCAGGAATATCATCTTTTACGCCTGCTTTTCTAACAGATTTTACATAACTAGACAAGCAAAATCCACATGCAAAAACCACTTTGAACAAAAAATTTCTTTCCTTCTAACAGAATCATCCATGAAGCGCCTTTCGACTAAAAATGACGTGTTTTTATGTGAAAATAAAGGAGGAATAAAGGGGCTTTGCAAACTGGTTTCGAGCATTTCTGGAACTACGAGTGCCATTCTCGTGTGCTGCTTCTAGTATTTCTTTGTCCATCCGTAAAGGCAATAAAACAGTAGTGTACAAATAAGCACGCATATCAAAGAGACTCAAACCAAAACAAGTTATCTCTAATAGCTTCTGAGTCTAAAGGTTCCGAGCCTCTTTTTTATTCGTAAGTAATCCTCATACACAGAATTCCTAGTGTTCTTGCAAAATAGCTTCCTCTTGAAGCTGGTTATGTGCTTAGTGCACCGAAAGGCCTCTCTAAAATGTCGGCAGCCTCTTGCCTTTATGACTCAAATACCATGAGACAAAGCAGGGCTAGATTGAAATCCAATTTCTCATTGTTTGCATATACAATCTTTCTTTATCAATTTTCTTCAATATTGTGGTCAATTTACTGTGTATAAACTTTTATGTCATGCATGTAGATAGAGAAGCTTTAGTGGTGGTATCATCTGCTCTTATTTGCATATTCTGTTAGGCTATGTTTTCAAAATATATCTTGCGGAAATGTTCATAATTCTTGATGGTTTTTTCACTTTCAGGCCAACTCAAGCAAGTCATGGAGAAACAGAATTTAGACCTGTACTGGCGTAATATTCAGATTATGCAGGAGAATGAAAGGCTAAGGAAGACTGCTCAACGTCCTAGACAGGAGAACGAAGCTTGTATACTGAGCTAAACAGAGACTAGCAGCAGCAAGAATTAATAAAATACCTGATCTTGAACTCAAGCTTGGCCCCAGTCCTGCTGCAGACTTCACCAAACCCAAGAACTCAGCCACCTTCACGCAGCTGAAGTGCAGTTCCAAGGTGCTTCTTCCTGGTTCCCATCCAAGCTCAAGGTTATTATGGGAAGTTTTAAGTATGAATGCTGATTGTATCGCCGCATCTACAGAATGGTTTATAGGAATAAGCACTACTAAATAAATTATGAACTTTATCTATATTTACTTAAAGAGGTATCAATGTGCAGTTGTATTGTCATATTTATAAGCATTAGCCATAAAGGCATAGTTTATAGCTGTTTGTAATCCAAAATATTATTTAAATGATGCATGGTCAGTTTATCTATTTATCCCTATTAAGATTTCTCCGGAGAAAACAAGAAATTAAGTACTTCGACATAAGAACAACATTCACAGGCATATGAGTTCTTTCAAAAGCCACTCAGGAATACCATTTACAATAAACAGCGAACTAACCAACATAAGGTTAGTTTTTTTATTTTACAGCTTGTCACATTTCTTTCCGGTATTAACATTGTTTGGCATTATATAAACAAATGGATGTGGCACGAGAAAGGTCTTATTGGATTCCTGTAAATAATCTAATCCATCTCACAAGTAGTTCATCCTTTAGCATGTCAATACTAGTCATTTAAATTGACATATACGATAAGAAGTTTTCTGATAGACGCATAGAGTCATCTGTAAAATCTATTAAAGAGCAGACATACTTCCAAACATAAAAAAAGAGAGATGTTTATGAAACAGGAAAAAAAATCTTTGTTTAATTTCTAAGATGAGAAACGGAGAAAAACTGATTCACACAGAAGCTAAAATATTTAGGGAAAATAGAGATACTACTAAGGAAAAAGAGCAACAGTTCAAATTGAATGCTGACTTGGATAATCTCAGATGAAGCAAAATAATCAGTGAGTTCTGTTGATTAGAAAAAGCGGAGTATATCAGACAAGACGTGAAGATGAAGTTTTACCTAACAAGAAATATTGATAAGATTAGTGCAATATGCTAGATTACGGACATTCCACCAATAAAATCATACAATGTTTATAAATCTTGAAAAGAACGATACTGGACAAATGACATTTCCCTCTTGTTGTTGTCTATGTTCAATGAAGTATTAGTGACATTTTCCAATTACTTTAGCAGAATTCTAGTTAAGAAGATTTTCCTCCAGGAGTCAAATATCAGCAACAAGAATGTGTCTTCTAAAGATCTTCCCTTTTTTTTGATAAGTAATGTGTTCAAACTTGAATTTGCCAACATTTTATTTCATGCAAATTTAGATGTTCTTGGAGTAAACTCAGATTCAAAAGGATAAAAACAAGATACCTATTATACTCTAGAATTCACGGTTTTGAAAAGGAAAGCAAAGAAATTTCGTTTTGCAGTTACATTGACACTGCACAATTAACCAGAACATATGAATAAGATATTAGAAGAATTCAGAAAATTCGAGAGATGTGAAAAATAGTACAGCAGAAAGACTTTTGAGATGACATCAATCACAAAGCCATGGGGAAAACATGCTAATTTGGGACTTCACACAATTAAATGTGGAGAGATAAGTTACATGCTAATTATCTCATCAATTAGCGCGACAATTAGGATAGTCGCATGAAAAACCTTTTTCAGAAATAAGCTGGGAAATAAGGAGATGTATGCAGCAAATAAACTATTCAAAATTTGTTCATGGAGGAGGTCTTAAGTGCCTGGCGAGGTCTTGGAGTATTGGCAGCTCCTGCAGTAATCAATAGTAAGGAAAGCAGTTGAAGGAAATATCCATCAACAAGCCTTGTGCTGTTAAAGAACACTTCCAGAAAACTAATATTAACCAGACTAAGAGTTAATTTGGAATTACTTCCTCTTTTTTGATGAAGAGTTAATTTAAATTACTCTTTTCACACCAGGTAGCAGTTTAAGTAATTTTTAACTTGCTATTACTGTCATTTATAGGCCTGTGATGACTCTTGTGAGGATCATTTGTCGTTAAGCAGCTCATAAAGTACACAAAGATCCAAGAGAGTGTTCCCTTGTCTGTATTCTCGTGCACATGAAACACGGAACAGAAAGTGATTCTGACGGACTATTCACGACCATCAAAAGCAAAATGCCCAGCTCAGCTATTGAATTCTTTGCTTAGATAGGTGATATAATATCTATTACAGAAGACGATATAAGAGGGCCCTCTTTCAAGCAACATGTATCTCTTAGTACAAAATTTCATGATGATGATGCAGGATAGCTAACTTTACACCTACATAGGCATACTTGTACAAAATAATTACGAAAGCATTTGGATATAATTGTTTCCTAATAGGAATATACCTAATAAAGTGAATGAGAAGTTCTATAAGATAGTTGTGAAACCACAATACTATATGGAAGTAAATTATAGGCTTTTAACCACTGAGACATTCAAAATAAGTTTCATAGAAACGTGGATACTGAGATGGATGTGTGGGATGCAAAATTTGACAATTAGAAATGATCACATTAGAGAGGGAGCAAATAGCACATGAAGGATAAAATGAGAGAATAGAAGCAAATTATCCACAATGTGGTACCAAACATTAAGGGTTATGCATTGATATTGCATTTGAAACATAACTGATATCTGGCCATCATAGTTGATAAATTGATGACACGCGAATATACAAAACAAAACAAAAATTATATTATGATGGTTGATGATGACAACTTTTATAACTCTCAAGTATGTTCAAATTTTTCTATCAAACTAATCTTTCAACCATTACTTCAATACTTTTTCAACCAGTATAAGATATAAGTCAAACTAATTTCATAAACTTTTGTTTTTTGATACCGAGAAATCCCTTTGGAGCCAACCCTAGACCAAAAGCAACCTGTGAAACTCCGGATTATGGCCTCGATGCTCTACTCTACTCTACTTAAAGAAGACTAGAGTGAATGGTCAAAATATATCCGAAGTATTAAGTTTTTTTGAGTTTCCTACCCGAACTATCAGTGTTTACTTTTCCTACCCGAATAACTATCGCCAAATGTTTATCAAAACACACCTCAACTATGAATTGCTCACTTTTCCTATCCTTCACTCTAAATACTGTCAGGGCTTAGTCTTCTACTGATTAGTAGTTTCCATCGTTGGATATAATCTTTTGTTTGTTTCTCAAATTACCACTATTCTGTATTGTGTTGTGATTTTTCAGCCTGAATCCAAGAGAACTAAGCCTAGTATTTAAGTAGAGAAGGGTAGAGGGTCCTAATACACCGGCAACACAAATGGGGTAGCCGAGAGAAAAAAATCGTCATTCAAGTTAGAAGTTATTCGGTATTATTGCTAGAAGCTCTATGCCACTATCTTATTGGGGAGAAGCATTCACTTGTTCATATTTTATTAATGGAGTACCTTCTAGCATAATTGACTTTACAACACCATCTCAAGCTCTGAAGCAGTGATTGCACCAGCAGTCCCAAATTTGACTCCTTATATTTTTAGGTTGTGTAGCATTTGTACATCTCCATAAGCATCAACACGACAGGCTAGTTCCTCATGCATTGCGTTGTGTTTTTTGGGGAAATGCAGCTCATAAAAAAGGACTTAGATGTTTTTATCCCGCAACTCAACAAATGTTTGTTACAATGGATGTTGTTTTCCATGAAGAGTCTAGGTATTTTTCTTATGAAACAGAACTCCAGGGTCGGGGGATGCCAGAAGTATATTTTGTCTCTAAATTATGAAGAAATGATACTTTTTGCACCTAGTAACCAGCTTGTAGATGAATCAAGTTTATGTGGATGAACATCAAGAAATAAGAGGTAACCAGGATATGGTAGAAGCAGATCTGGATACCGCTAAAAACAGGAAATTGAAAAATGGATTTGGGTACTACAGAAAATCAAGAAATTGGAGAAGTTAGTCCGATAGCACATGAACCCCTCACACAACAAGCAACTGATGTACCAAACCAATCGTTGCCAACTGAGGATGCTGCTAAGTTTGTACCTGAACCATCAGTCAAACAACTATCACCACAACACAATAGAGGTCTGCCTAAACCCACTAATGAACTAGAAATTTTCTAGTAAGGCTATACCTGTTCAGTTATTACTTGTCTAATCATAGTTTGTCGGAATCAAATCAGTCATTTGTAAATCACTCATATGTTGTATCTATTCCTAACAATGCAGGAAGCCTTAGCTGACCCAAGGTGGAAAGCAGCTATGACGAGGAGATGAAATCCTTAAGAAAATGATAAATGGAAACTTGTCGATTGTCCACCTGGAAAGAAAACAGTTGGATGTTGATGGGTGCATACAGTCAAGTACAAAGCATATGGTATGATATAATGCTTTAAAGCGAGATTGGTGGCTAAGAGATATACTCAAACCTATGGAATCAACAATAGGAAGACATTTGCACTTGTTGCAAGAATCAATACAGTTCGAGTGCTATTATCCTTGGTTGCAAATTTGATAGGCTACTACAAGAATTTGATGCGAAGAATGTTTTTCTACATGGTGAGTTGTCTGAAAAAGTCTACATGGACCATCCTCCAGGGTACAAGATACCGAATCACATGATCATAAAGTATGTAGATTAAAGAAATCACTTTGTGGGCTGAAACAATCACCAAGAGCACCGCTGAAAAATTCACAAAATCTATGAAGGCATTTGGCTATAGTCAATGCAACACCGATCACACTTTGTTCTTGAAGAGACAACAAGGTAAACCCTCTGCTCTTATTGTATATGTATAACATCGTGGTGACTGAGATGACCCTGAAGAAAAAGAAAAAGCTCTCTTTCAAAGCTACTTGTCTAAGGAATCGAGATGAAGGACCTTGGTTCGTTAAAGTTTTTCCTTGAAATTGAAGTGTCTAGATCATCTAAAGGAATTCTCTTTTCCCAAAGAAAATATACTTTAGATTTGTTAAAGGAAACCGGCATGACAGCCAATACACCACGAAGAAGGTCTGAAATTAAGTATTGAACCTAATCAAGTTCCAGTTGATAAAGGAAGATCAAAGACTGTAGCGCTGATGTACCTAACACAATACAAAAGACCAAACCTTGCATGTTCTTTGCAATGGGGTAAGCCAATTTCTGCATAATCCAGGAGAGCCATTTGAATGCGATTATGCATGTGCATCTTGAAATATTTGAAATTTGTTCTATCAAAGGAATTTTGTTCACAAATGTGAAGATCCTCAAGGCATAAATGTATATAGCTGATACACTGGGCTGGAGCTATTGACGATAGACGGTTTACTTCAAGTTGTTTCACCAGAAGGAAATTTTGTAACAGGGAGAAGCAAAAAGCCAAAATGTTGTTGCACACTCTAGTGCAGAGGCTGAATTCAGAGGAATGGCACTTGGAATATGTGAAGCATTGGTGGTTGAGACTTCTCTTAACAGATTTGGGTTATCCACCTAAGGCACCAACTCAACTATATGTATAGTAAGGTTGCATGTGATATTGCTCATAACCAATACAACACAATCTTACCAAGCATGTAGAAGTACAACAAGTTATCAAGGAAAATTAATTTAAAGATACTCAGAGGCTAATCCAAGATTTAAAGTTTAGGGTTCCTAGAGATCTTAAATTATATTAGAAAATTATTATAAGTGCCAAAGGATTCAACCCGCGACAAAGCTTAAGTGGGTTACATTTCTACCACTAGACCAAGAGGTTGATTTGTTACTGAGTCTCAACATATACTTCTTATATATTTAATAGATTTCAATATAAATACTAGATTTACAAAGTTACTGGGTTCCCAGCTTGAACCCCAACCTAAAGTGAAGATAATAGAGTTACTCAAGATTTGATCGAGGATCAATTGGCTGATCTTCTTACTAAAGCAGTTTCGAAAAAGAGCTTCCAGTTTGTGAGCAAGTTAGGCATGTGCTATATCTATGCACCAACTTGAGGGGGGGTATTGAGATATTTTAGCTTGATTCTGAAATTTTTGTAAAACTGAAAACTGTTTGGTTCCATTGATCTTTGTAAAATAGGAAAGTTGGCTTTCAAGTCCTTGATTATAGGGCTAGAAATTATTCTTTTCTGTTTATATCAAACTTAGCAGTAGCTATATATTGATGTACATATTCTCTTTCGAGAAATAACAGAATACAAAAAGAAATTATTCTATTCAGGATTTGAACTACCATTATACAAAATGAATGCAGTACCATAAATTGGGGATAATAAAGTAAAACATTACCATAATGATACAAAGAGTTAATGATCAAAAATACATCTAAACTATCACCTTTTCGCGAGTTCCATACCTCAACTATCCATTATTCCATTTATCAACCTAAATTATAACTCCTTTGCATTAAAACACACTGGAGCATTGACACTACTAGAAATAGAGATTTTTTCAAATCAGTGGGAAATTTGTGTTATAAAAACATGATTTTCCCACCCATTTTCCACCAATCAGTTCATTGGGAAACATGGTGGGAAACAGATTCTCACCGGGCAGTGGGAAACTTCATGATTTTTTCCATGAAAACACTATTATTTTTTTCTTTTCCACCATATCATTGGGAATAGCCACTTAAATATTTTTCGGTAGGAAATTTCAATAGGAAAATAGTGATTGTGAATTATGCCTACACACGCTTGTTGTCAAGTGGGAATACATGTTTGGCCAACTCAAAGATCGATGTGTGTTTTAATATAAATGGAGAAGGCAAAGGCAACAATGGACACCTTTTCGCGCCATATTTGGCAACTATCCATTATTCCATTCCCTAGCTAAGCCATAACTCATATTTATTAAAACATACTTTGATACTAAGTTACCTACACGTGTCCTGTCTAATGGGAACATATTTGGCCAACCCCAAAGATCGGGCCTACACACGCCCGTTGTCAAGTGGGAACAATATTTGGCCAACTCAAAGATCGAGGTGTTTTAGCACAAAAGGAGTAATAATAGGTCAAGGAAACAATGGACACCTTTTCGCGAGTTTCGTACTTCAACTATCCATTATTTTGTTTATTTACCCAAACTATAACCTCATTAAAACACTCGCCAACACACACCTGTCTAGTGGGAACACTATTTGGCCAACTCAGCATCGAGTTGTGTTTTAATAAAAGTGGAGTTATAGTAATAAAAGGGAACAATGGACACCTTTTAGCAAGTTTGATACTTCAACTATCCATTATTCCATTTACATTATTCCGTTTAGCTACCAAAATTATAACTCCTTTTGTATGAAAAGACACCTCGGAGTATTGAGTTGGTCTATATGCATAAGTGGGTACACTATTTTGCAAAATCAACATTTAAGGGTGTTTTAATAATGGGGCGAGTAATAGTAGGTACAGGTAACAATGGACACATTTTCCCGAGTTTCATACTTCAACTATCCATTTATCTACCTAAACCATGGGCTTATTTGTACTAAAACACACCTCGATAGTAAGTTGGCCTATACCTCTTTTGTCGAGTGAATACACTATTTGGCCTAATCAACATCAGGTGTGTTTTAATATAAAGGGAGTGACAGTAGCTAAACGGAGTAATTGACAGTTGAGGTATGAAAATCGCGAGAAAAATAATAATTTTATACGTGATTTTGACCATTAACTCTAATACAAACTCAAAGAGTAAGAAACACTAACAGTAAGATTGTGAGCAAGAAACAAACCGGTGGAATAACGGGGACACAAACGGCGGTGGTTACGACTGAGCTGCCAGTAAATTAATAAATAACGCCGGCGGCGCTATTCGACGTCAGTTTTCTCCGTGAACTGAAATAGTTTGGTAATTTATCAAAAGGGGAATTTGAATTTTGAAAAAGAAAAATAGTTTGGTTCTTATTAAGGGGTCCCACTACTCCTGAATTAGTTCAAAGTGGTGTTAATATTTTTTTTTCTTTATTAGAAAGTTTTTAAGCAGCACAAATATTATAATAAATTTAAAATTCATAACGTAGGCTTGGACGGATTCGAAATTTTTACTAAGGAAATATAGTGTTTGAAATTTCAAAATAAATTTTAAACTCGCTAAATTAATGAGTCAATCAATGCTTGTTTTCAAGCAATTCAAAATCTATATATAAATAAAAAAATTAAAATTATTTTATATATATAATGTAATTCTTTGCTGAAGAGGTTCGAATATAACACCCCTCAATCCTCTAAATCCGCTCCTAAGCACATCCTTTAAGAAGAAATAATAAATGATAATGTATTAGAAAATAATTATAGTATTTAATAATGAGGATAATATATATATAAATGATAAATTATTTCTATTTTTCAAACTGAGTAAATAAAACTCAACCTTTAAGACTCGTAATTTTCTTGCAACATTTGAGTTCCCACATTGGACACTCCTATGCTTCCTCCATTTTGTTTTACTTGATAAGTATATTAAAATATTTGTTCTAATATATTATCACTTAAAACTCAAGAAATAATTGATTATTTTTTCAAATCTACTTTTATATATATATATACACACACACCACCATCCACACTTCAATTGTGTTCAGTTATCCACACTTGTCCTACAAACAATTCATATACCACCAACTCCAATAGAATGATCATTCAACAGATCAATTGTGTTGTGGTCTTCCAAAAAAAATATTAGAGAAAATCCATGAATTTCCATATATACATTTCCCAAGATTTTCTTTGAAATAACTTGGTACTTCTGAAAAATAGGGTAGATAGAGTTAATCGCAATGAAAAGATGTTCATTTTAATATCTATAAAACGGTGAAAACTCATCAAATCGTATAAAATAAAAAGTTTCCGAACATCAACTTATTTGAAAACTTGTAATGAAATTGCCTGCACAAATGTGAAATATGGAGTACTACATTTCAACTAGAAATGTCTCATATATGCCTTAGCATAAAGGGTTGATTTCTTCGTATAGTCCTTCCGTCTAATAGTTATCTCAAGAGGTTTTTCTTTTTTTTTCGATTTCAATTTTCTTCAACAAAGAAAATTACTTTTGAAATAATAACTACTCCTCCGTTTCAATTTTTTTTTACTTTCTTTTTAACTGCTAAAACACGCCTCTTTCGTTTTTGACAACTCTAATTCTAACTTTACACATAACATGTTTAGGGACCACAAGATTGATGATATTTTGGTACACTATACATATTTTTATTTAAGACCATAAGATTCAAAAATCTATTTTACTTTATTAAACTCTGTGTCAAGTCAAAATCAGACAAACAAATTAAAATGAAGGGAGTATTAATTGAGTTACAATCTGAGAAATCTAATTCCATGGATAGATGGAGTTAGTTGGATATATTCCACTTTGAAGAGGAGCATTGTTTTATAGGTAAAGATTGTTTCTTGAATCTGTGCTTAATTGAAAAGAAACAGAAGCATCTAAAAGGGTCTCCCAATCTTGATTGTCATCTTCAAGTTGGGAATAAAGGCTGCATTTCACTATCAAATCTTGATTGCCTGTCCTGTTTCCTGTGTTGCTCGGACTCTTCAGAAATACTATCTGGCATGTTTGGGACTCTTCCAAACGTATGCATTTCTGGAGGATCCAACAAGGGTACTGAAGCAGCATTTTTGGAGGGTCGAAGCAACATAGCCTGTTTCTGCTTATAATAATCATTACTGCCATCTTCCGCTGGTAGTTAGAGGGAAACGGACAATGAAGAGGACGGATCATCTGTCGATTGCCACATCCCATTGAGGAAATTCTCAAGGGCTGTGACGGAAGGTGGGATTTTGTCAATGAAAGGGTATCATACATGCTACAGAGTCCCAAAGACTTGCACCAGTCATAAAATTCACAAAGTTCATTTGCCTGATTTGCAGCTTTCTTGTAAATCTCAAATGCTGCTGCACAATTTATGTATGGCAATTGTATGAGATGATCTAGTACCTCTACAATGTGTTTTCTGAATCTAGTGTAACACGTGAAACGCCATCGCAAATTACATGTTTCATGATCGGATTGAACTATGGCGTTACGTGCTGCTTGTCCTGTTGGCTGGCACTCCATGACTCTGTCTATTAGGCTTTGTACCTGAGGCAAAATTCTAGCATTAGCCTTACTTCATCCATCTTGTCAATAACATTCTCACTAGTACTATGATATTCGATCTCTTTGGTCCGAGTGGCACAACAATCGAGGATTCATTGAGCAAACGAGCGTATGACCAAATGAAATTGGTGTAATCTTGAGAGGCAGAGGATGAGTGATCCTTGAAGTTACAAGGGAAGAGAGATATCAAACCGTTCGATCTTGCCAATAAGAGCTCATCGCGAAAAGGGCTAGGTGTAGGGCAATGTTTGTAAAGAGCCGGTGGAGGAGGAGGAGGCATTTCAACGCGACTCTCCAGCATTGTGTGTTGCCAAACGCCACTAAAAGACAGAGCGAATGCACCAAAGGAAGACGGACAAATGCATGCATTATTTGGAGGATTTCGAGGACATATCGAATGGGTAATGGTGTGTCATCAGGGGGAAGTGGCTTTGATAATGTGATCAAGGTCACAAAAATCCCTCCAATTGTTGCAATTTTGGTATAGGTAACACATGTGTGCTCCCGAGTGAGGTGAATACTTTCTTGATTCTTCTATGCATTTTCTTGGATCAGCTTTTTTCCGTGATAGATTTGTAGTTAAAAGGGATTTGGAAGGTGTACTTATGTTTGAGGTTGTGAATTTCAATGACCAAACTCGTGGCGCAGTTAAATTTTTCTTTTTATCAAGGGATTCAAAATATTAAGACTCCAATACATAAACAGATATTTAAATTCTGGTCTCACCAATAGTTGATTTCAACTTCGGTACAACATCTGCATACCTCAACTTGTCTCCACTAGGCCGTGAACACTCCAACTTATAAAATGATCATCCACCACCAACATACAAATTCTTATGTCACATTTATGCCGATGCCCATGACACAAGAAGGATGAGCCGGAGTAAAGTTAGTTGGCCGGACGAGACCAAGTTGAGGTGTTTAGATGTACACTCAAATTTGGGAGTGTTTGCTTGTCGCCTTTTAGTTCAAGTTTGAATATATATTTATGTGTTACGTCAAATATCAAATAGTAAAACACGTGAAGAAGTTAAAGGAATTCGACATATAATATTCAAGGGATTTGACCTATCATTTGTTTATGGAGTATCAATAGACTTTAGGGACAAAGGTTTCTCTGCATCGATTAAGTCGGAAATTTTATTAAAAATTTCAAGATTTAATATATATGCATAATTTTTTTGTACCTATATACACAATTATAGTATTCTATATAAATAGTATAATTTTTTAATGAATGATATTTAATTGATTGTCCTTCACTCTACGTAGCTATGCCGAACATGAGGGTTAACGAAATGAGTTGTGGCATATACTTTAGTTTTTCTGTTTAAATATGAAGTATATGACATTTGGATGATTGAGGGAAACGACGTTTACAAATAGTTAAAGAATAGATTGACATTCTCCATGAATTTTGTCACTTCCATCTATTTTTTATAGTACCATATAACAATCCATCCATTATATTATATTATATATGAGGGCCTTTTCAAATTTTTCAATAAAAATTATACTTATATAAAAATAATTTATGCTTTTTATGAATATATATTATCGATTTTGAATCAATTGAATACAATGACTAAAGATTGGTCACGATTTAGGAATTCAATACTCTTCTTGAAATTCCAAATCCAAATTCAAAGTACTGCATGTTTATTTTCCTAATAATATTAGTGAAATCTTGAATCTCGCCACTAATAATAATACTATTTAGATAATACCGTGTATTTTTTATTTTGTTATACGGACAATATCTCTTTTAAAAAATTTTGTTCTCACTCCTCAAGTCTTTCTTGTTTTCGTTTTTAGTTTATTAAGTTCTCTAACAATGACAAATTTCGTCTACGAAAGAAATGACAATAACCATCACTACTAAAAAATTATCATTTTCCCACCGATTTCGCAGACCGAAAATGTTAAGTGATTAGTTCCATTGATTATCTATGGAAAAAGAAAAATAATAGTGTTTTCACATGAAAATCATGAAATTTCTCACTATTTCAACGGAAAACTCGTTTCCACTGCGCATTTTCCCAAATAATGTTTCAAGGGAAATGAGAGTGGGAAAAATCATATCTTATAACACAAATTTCCCATTGATTTGCGGTAAAAAATCTTTATTTCTAGTAGTGAATAACAATAACAATAACATATTTTGTATAATTTATAAATAGAATTTGAAAAAATAAAATATACAAAATATTACTTCTACCTTATAAAGGTAAAGAAATTATTTTCAATAAATACTAACATTTGACATATTGATATTTGATTGGTCTTGACAAGTAGAAGACCCGAATAATCAAAATGAATTGTCAGTCAGTCAGCCAAATATGTCGACTAGGGTAAGCCACTCACCTTTTTTAATTATTTTTTTTATTTTTTAATTTCATTGATTTGGTCCCTTCTGGGAACAGAGAATTTTGTTGAAATTTATTAATTCTTGATCAAACCTTAATTACTTAGTCTTGAGTTTTGCTAGTTCAATTCATTTTAGGCTGTTGTAGTAGGTAGAGAAAATTGACTCAAAGACTTTCTACCAAGTCATCTTTATCATACTCCATTTTTTTTTTTATTTTAAGCATACAAATATATTATTTCTTTTATTTCGATTATTGTATTTTTTTTTTTTTGAAATTCCGTAAAATTCATAATCTCTGCTCCTTCGGGTGAGATCTCCGTGGTGCTAACATAAGAACTCGTCACCGTGTGCACAAATGTAAAACCGCATAAGATCACAAACCGTACCTGGTGGCAGTTCTCGTGCGATATTATTATTGCTACTATTTTTTTCTCTATTAGTTTCATCATGACTTTTTCGATATTGTATTTCTTCTTCATACCTCGTTGAAATGCTTTACTTGAGCCGATGGTTTATCGTAAACATTCCCTCTACTTTCACAAGATATGGATAATGTATGCGTACACACCAACCTTCTCAGACCCTACTTATAAAATTACACTAGATATATTATTATTATTATTATTATTATTATTATTAGTTATTATATTGTCGTACAATTTTTTCTGCTACAATTTCGAGATTTGACAGGATTTTTTTGATATTTATAATTAAAACTTCCTTTCACAGTTCTCATAAAATCTAATAGCGCGAGTCTGTTAAATACATGATCGAAATCAAAATTGCTCATCTTTTACAAACATAAATAATCAAAACTGCTCAAGAATTTATTTAAAGAAATCATTTTAAACCTAACCCAAATATAAGACTTATTCCATTATAATCATTATAGTTTCAAAAGTACAAACCCTTACATCAAATCTATGACAATTACACACAACACACAACAATTGGAGTGAAGACCCCTCCATGCAAACATTATTTAATACATAAAATTTATGTTGCACCTTAATTTATCAGCATATGTACTTGTGTAGAATGAGAAAAAAAATGTGTATTTTTTCTTATTTTTGGATTTACTTTTATATAATGAAAAATGAATCATGTATCTAATAGTCATTAGAAGCAGGCCGCTTCAATCCTTCAAACTT